>JARJDW010021408.1:0-16344 GCA_030264715.1 Adinopsis sp. GC000173
TTCATAATAAATTTGGGCAAGGTTCTTTAAGGTTTCTCCCACATTTATTATAATAATAGTTTTTGAATTAAGGATGTGTTATGAGTTTGGCGCAATGCACTTAATGCACATAAGGAGCGTTTTAGTAGTGGATATAATGTGCATACTGTCAACATTCTAATATTGGCTTGAAAACGTTGGAAACAGGGTTGGAAGCAATGTTGTTTACTCCTATGAGCAAATTTCTGAAGTAACTAAAAAATCGACCTAAATTCTATGCACTTAATGTGTATATTGTCAGTACTTGGAACAACACAATCTTGGTAGCATTGTAAATTATGTACTGTACTCTTCGGAGGAGTGAACTTCTTTACCAATCAAATATCAAATTTTCAATATGTTACACTGTGTAACCCGAAAGTATATTTTTGTTCAATGTTGTTGACACTCATAATCATTGTCTGTGTCAATGTTTAATTATCGGCTGCTCGGATGCTAAATGCGCTTGCAAGCAAGCAAATTGGCGCACCGAGAGGAAAAATACATGTTTACACGTAGAAAGTCCACCTTGTAATAGAATATATATATAGATATTTGTTTCATTTACTTTCACTCAAAATGCAACAAACAGCAAACGAAACGAAATCAATTGATTTCAGCAAAGAAATACAAAATCATCTTCGTGAGCGATTAATTAAAACAAGTTTTCTTCTTCTATGTTTACAGTACAGTCTGCGGCAGCTCGATTTGTCGCTGCTCTCCCAGCTGTGGTCGCTGAACGAATCAATTCAGGAGTTTCGCAGCATGCTCCAGGAGCAGGACGAACGCAACGTGCTATCGCCGCCGTCACCGTCGCCGACAACGTCGTCGGGCGATGAGGGCGATGGCGATGAATTCTATGTCAATTCACCGACGGCGATGCGCTTTCGACCGGCACCGCCGCCGCCCCCACCGCATCGACGCACCAGCAACAGCTCGTCGGGGACCGGATCGAGCATCTAACTACTGTGTTGTCTATGGGTAAATATACCTAAAGTTTTAGACAAAGAAAAGTTATGCAACCCAATTGACAAAGTATCCTTTTTTTGGTTGTTAGATTAAAAATATAACGGAGATGACTGATTATTGAATCCAATTGGTTTAGTATGAAATTTTCCCACGAAAATTCATAGCAAAATTGGAATCATGATGAATTTCCCTTTCTGTTTGTTGCTGTTCTTTGTTGGAGCAATTAACTAAGAGCGTGCTTTTCTGTTTTAGGTAATTTGAAAGAAAGAAACGCATCATTCCATATGCTATATTTCTACCTGACGTCTCGTGAATTTAAAAAAAATTCTTAGTTTGTGATTTTGTGATATATTTAATTTAATATTATTATGTTATTACTTTAGGGTACAAACTAATTTTTCGTGAAAGTGATCAAAATGATGATGATGACGATCATCATCATTATTTTGTGTAGATTTTTCGTGGTGTACGATTTGCGTTTTTATTTTTGTGTGTGAATAAACAACATGTTGATGATGATTAATCCAATAATAGAGAAAACTAATCAAAGATTCGAGCACATCGAAAGAATTGTTTGTTAGAGAGCGATTTATACATATATATATATATACATATACATATACATGGACTGATTAATAAATAATTGTGTCATTTTTACATCTTATTCATATATAGATATTTCCATGCATGATGAAGAAAGTGCGTTGCGTTGCGGTAAACATTTTTATATAATCGCCATTATTCCAACACACCATACGGAGAAAATCATGCATTAACAATTAAATGAATTAATTAATGCACGGTCACATGTACATATAATGTTATCATATTGGAAAACGTGCGCGTTCATTAAAAATAATTAATCGATGTTTGCATTCATCATCATATCGTCATCATGACAGATGTGTTTGCGTGTAGAATAGCTGTAACTGCAAGAAAACTACATGCTTTGATTGATTTGGTAAATCAGGATCGAGTAGGAGCAGGCCGCCGAGAAGATCTGAAAAATCGATTCACTTAAATATGCAGGGCATATTGCTAAAAGTACTGACAAGCCACAAAAATATTATAAACTGAAAAAAATAGGAATTTTCGCCCTTTTTATATGGTTTTATATTAACTTATCTTGTCTGTTAGTTTGTCATTTTGTCAGTTTGTCAGTTAGTCAGTCAGTCAGTCATTCGGTCATTCGGTCAAAATTCATGGATAACTAGATTATTTTCATGAAACAAATAAAAGCATATTAAAAAAACTTTTTTCCAATTCAGTTATTTTAAAGTTTTTTGTGCCTTTTATGGATTTATTGTTCTTATTCCTAGTTTTTTCATTCTTATTCCTTTATATTTTGCAGTTTTTCAATGAACAGAACATCAAAATGGAATTAAAAACCCAAAATATTGAAAAGAATTGCAAAAAAGCAAAAAACGCGAAAAATGTGAAATGTGGCTTATCACCCATCATCAACAATTAATGTTTTAGCATTAACATACTGCAAATGTGACAGTATTATCAATCTTGAATCCGCAGGCGGTGAAGCTGAAGTGCTGCTGCATCATACGTAGCGAAAAGTACATCAAGCGTTCCACCTCCAGCGCATCGAGCTCTTGATGCAGCAGCTCGATGTGCACACCATCCGCTAACTCGGCGACGCTGCCATCAATGCGATTGCACGCGTTTGTTAACACTAGCAATGTGGTACTGTACACACAAATCCATAAACATTTCGCCAACACACTCGCCGACTTTGCATCAAAATCAGTCTTTAGGCAGTAGTAAAATGCTGCTGTTAAGTTTGTAAAGGTGGAGAGGAATATCAAGCCGAGTGGAAGGTAATAAGCGCGATTGAATTCCATGGCAAGTGTGCTTAGAGAATCGTATCGCACCAATGCTTTTTCCACATTGATGCTTTTCGCCACAAATTGATGTTGGATGGTATGCAATCGGCTATTGAATTCATCAAATACATTACTAATGTTCATTGCAAGCATTGCGACTGTCAATCCAGACAGCGCGTTAATTAACGTCGAGTAAATATCCTTAAAAAGTATGATTTTAATCAAAATCGCACAAGTACCAACTGCCAACAAGCACAAATTCATCAATATAGTGCGATTTGAATGTTGTATTGATAATGCATGTAAAATCGGTGCGATTTTTCGCGCATAGAGCGTTGGCGTCGCTATGCACACGTTCAACGTCACGTAGTTTAAGTAATCACGAATTTGACTGAAAGGGGAGCGCTCGATTTTTAAGTAAAACAGCGCCGAATTGTACACGATTAATAGCATAATCACGTAAACTAGGTAGGTGTATTTAAAGTGATTTAAAGTAAATGGAACTATACCGAATAGTTTGTATACGATTGTCGAGAAATTTATTTTGCGTCGTGATGACAATTCGGACGCCATTTTCATACGGAGCACTGTCGCGTTACTAACTAACTAGTGCTTCCTTACAATTACAACGCATGAATTTTTAATTTTTAATATACAAATTGTCAACATTAACATATATTATAAGATTATAATCAAATATTTTTGATTAAATCCTCAAGGAAGAAAAGTGTGACGTCAATTTAACTGACTGATAATTACTTGATTCTAAACAAATTTGTCACTGACTTTTCAAAAAAATTGTTACATTTTCTTTAAAATAAAATTAAAGTTTAGATTTCTGATTTAGTTAGATTTAGTAGTGTTAAATAAGATAAGCAGGTAATAGGTATTTAATTAAGAAATGATTTAAAGCAAATTTGTGTATTTAATAGTTTATAAAATGTGAGAATATTTGTTTGGTATCAGTGGAATCAAAACGTCACGATGGGAATAAAACTGCGCTGAATTTAGGAAGATTAGTAAAATGAGCACGTAAACTAGGTAAGCGCATTTAAATCGTTTCAAACTATACCGAGTTGTTAATAAATGGTACTCGAAAAATTGGTTTTGCGTTCGAAAGCCATTTGTACTATTGCGTCACTAACTAATGCTTCCTTACAACACAAATTTTTAATAAGCGAGTTATTAACATTATCTTTGAAGCAGAGTTTGATAGTCTGAAGCTCAAAACGTTAAAAAGCGATGCTGAAAAATTTGTTTTGCTTTGGTACGGACGCAATTTTTATACATTGTAGTTGCATTTAGGTACAACATATGGATTTTTAATACTTTTATATTAATAACAAATAACATCATCATCGCATTTCTTATTATTTTTTTGATTAAACGCTATATTTGGACTAGATGAGTTTTGATGATGGCCAGCTCATCAAAAAGTGTCGTTGCCCGTCATCGGTTTGCTCTTGCTCCGCTTCAGCGTTTCGATCAGTTGCTCGTTGCGCTTCGCCAGCAATTCGTCGAGCTGCTTCAGCAGTGCATCTTTCTCGCTGCTGCTCAGTTCGCTCTCCATCAACGCCTCCAAGTCGGTGTTATCCTTTTGCGTCTCCTCGATGCGCTTCTCCAATCCCATTATTTCATTATAGTCCTCATTCTCGTCGATGCGCTTCTTGAGATCGTCGCGTGTGCGTTGCGCCTCGGTGACGGCACCTTTCGTCGACTCGAGCGTCGCCTCCAATTGCGTACGCCGTTCGAGGTAGTTATTCTGGCGTTCAGTCAACTCCGCTTTGCCCTTTTCTATATCCTTGTACAGATTCAACTCGTCGTGCATCTTATCCATACGTTCCTTCATCGTTGCAATCTCACGCTCATATTTTTCCTTTACTGAATTAATCTAAAAAAATAATAAAATTATTATTGTCTTCCAGCAGATGTTTTTCAATAAAATCTTACTCGTGCAATTTGACTCGATAGCAACTTATACTTGGACGTCCATCCTTCGAGCGTATTCTGCTCCCCCGCATCAAACTTCACCTCCAGCTCCTTCAAATTGATCTCGGAGAGATTCTCCGACATGTGTTCGAGCGCCATCGCAATGTCCTTGTTGATCGATTCAATTTTATGTTTAATTTCCAACGACTTGTCGTCGTATTCGGTGATAAACTTCTCCATATGTTCGCCGCGCTCCCTTAACTCCTTGTGCTTCTTGAGCCGGGCGTTATCCTTACCATCCAGTTCATGTTCCAAATCAGCTAAGCGCGTCTCATTGGATGCCAAATCCTCCTCAATTGATGATTTGACTTTTAGGAGCGATTCAATGTCTGCTTTGTCTTCCTTCACCTAAAATAATTATAAAATTGAATTATTTTTTTATAATTCATTCGTGTTAAACATGACTATAAATACATACCTGCTCGAGAAGTTTTTCGCGTTGCTGAGCGGGTGTCAGCGTATTCTGTACGAAAGCCTCCAAATCGGATTTCTGTATATGCAAGCGTGACAGATTGCGCAATAGTTGCAGCTTCTTCTGCTTGGCGACGGATTGTACAATGTTTGATTTATACTTTTCAATTAATTCTTTGGAATCTTTGATTTTTTGCTGCATATTTGCAATATTGTCCAACGTACGACGATTCTCATCCGCTAGATTGTAGTACTTTTCTTTAGCTTCCGGTGATAGCTTTTCAATCAACGATTTTAGGAATTCTTCTTCCTAGAAATATCCAATGAAAATAAAAATGGATAATTGCGATTATCTATACCTCAGAGATTTTCTTCTTCAAATCATTGATTTCGCCCTCCTTTTTCAGCTTCTTTTGAAATACATTGTCCAGCTCCTTGAGTAGCATCTCATTCTTCGCCTTCAGCTCCTCCGTTTCTGCAACAATTTCATCCGTACGCGTTTTCGATAGGTGCATATCGAGCGCCGTATTGTACACTGTAAGCAATTCCTGCTTCTCGGTCAGCTGCTTGGCGGTACTTTCAGCCGTACGTCGCATCTCCTGTCGATTGAGCGATGCGACGCGATAGTCGAGCGTGGACTTGTTCAACCGATTGATCTCTTCGCGAATCGAATTCATGTGCTGTTGCATGCGTGAGATGTAGTAGCGCTTGTCGCGATAGATGCGATTCGTGCCGGCGCCGCTCGTCGGCGGCGGCCGCAGGCCGGTCAGGCCTTGCTGCGTAATCGGCCGCGAAGCGGACGTCTACAAAATCATTGCAAATCATCAAAATATTTATAAATTAGTATTTAAAAAATTGTAAAATGTACTTGCAGTGGTGCCATCTAAATTATCTATCAACTTAAATACAAAACTACACACAACATAAACTTCTCGTGATGTGTGTGTGTGTGGTGAAGTTGAACTTATTATTATACAATTTGATTGATATCAATATGTCATTTAATTAAAAACAACCAATGAAGCATCGATTTTGATGTATTAAATAAAATGAATGAAAGCAAATAGCAATTTAATTAACCTCAAAAAAGTATGGATTTTGTGTTGATATGGTGCAGTAACAGAATGAATGAAATGCATTTACCATTGCCGAACGTGGTACGGGCACAGCGGATGGAGGACGTTGCGACATTGGCCTGCCGGACATTTGCCGATCCATCGTCGTATGCGATTTTGCGCTGATTTTACGCCAGGATGCAAAATTGACTAACTAAAATATGTTTGTATTGTCTTTGCATTGCACATAAACATAGCAACAACGTTCAGTACTAATTGATCATCTCTGAAAACCAAAAGAAAAATAAATTAAACGATCAAAGTTGATTCTAATTCATCAAATTACGGTAATATAATAAATTAAAACTGCATTTTGATCATTTTCTTATAAATTAAGTTATACCACCAACATAACGAACATTTAGTTTCGCTATTAGTTCATACATGGCGCTATAATCGCTTCTAGTGGCATCTAGAAAATCCTAACCTAGAAAACACATGTGATAGATGGATAGATTGTTGTGAATTATAATACTGAAGTGTAATAAGAGTAACAGCCCTCAATATGACAGGAAGAAAGGAGGATCAACGGTTCACGAAGGTCATCCACGATCCGAAGTTTCGTAGGCTGGGGAAAAAAGATTCGAAGTTGAAAATCGACCCCCGCTTTCAGTCTATGTTCACAGATCCTAAATTCACAACGACATACACTGTAGATAAACGCGGTAGACCGATTAAATACTCCACGAACGAGAAATTGAAACGGTTCTATGATTTGGATGATGAGGATGAGGATGAGGATGATGAAGATGAAGAGGAAGATGAGGATGAATCCGGTAAAGAGGAAGATAAGCATATATCAGATGAGGATGATGAAGATGAAAAGGAAGATATGCATAAATCAGATGAAGATGAAGATGAACGTCAACGGAGAGCTCGAATTAAGAATAAATTGAAGAATATGAACATTGACTATGCCCGCGGTGAAGGTGAATTGAGCGACACCTCATCGTCGGACGACGACGAAACTAGCGAAGAAGAAAATGAAATGGATAAGATGGATCATAAATGGGGCGAGCTCGATGCTGAAGCGACTGCCATCGAGGATGCTACACGTCGCTTGGCTGCTTGCAACCTAGACTGGGACCGAATTCGCTGCACGGACTTGATGGTACTCTTCAATTCATTCGTACCAACCACTGGTAAAATAGAATCCGTCGAGATATTCACCTCCGAGTTCGGTAAGAAACGATTGGCGGAGGAGGAGGTTCGCGGGCCGTGCGAATTAACCACGCAGGAAGAGGATGTGCGGGGTGGTGATGAGGAGAACGAATTGGGCGCTACGTTTCACAACGAAAAACTACGCCAATATCAACTGAATCGCTTGAAATATTACTACGCTGTCATCACATGCGATTCAGTGGAAACTGCGAATCAAATCTATACGGATTGCGATGGTAGGGAGTATGAATCGTCGGCGACCAAACTTGATCTACGCTTCATTCCGGATGATATGGAATTCGATGATGAACCGAAGGACCGATGCGATCACTTACCGGAGAAATATGAACCGGTAACGGCTTTCATTACAACGGCACTGCAACAAGGCAAAGTTCGACTGACATGGGACGAAACTGATGTCAATCGTAAGGAATTCACCAAGAAATTAACAGACGGTAAAAAAATCGATGGCATAAGCGATGCGGATCTGCATCAATTTCTTGCATCGAGCAGTGGTGAAGATGACGATGATGAGGAAGAACATTCAAATTCGGATCAAGATGAAGGCAATGACAACGTGAATCCGATCGATAAATATAAATCACTGTTGCAGGATATTGAAGACAAGGAGCAGAAGAAGGCGAATAAAGATGTTGGATTGGAGATATCATGGGGGATGCAGTTGCAACATAAAACCGATCAATTATTAAAGAAGAAAATAGAAAAGGATACGAAAACGCCATTCCAGGAACTGCTCGATAAGCGCAAGGAGAAGCGTAAGGAAAAGCGGGAAAAGAGGAAACAAGACGCTGAGGCTGCTGAGAATAAGAATTCAAATAATTCAGCTTCGGAATCTGACGATGAAATTCCAGACGGTATCGACATGAACGACAAATACTTTGCTGAGGAATTTGATAACGCGGAATTTAAACAAACAAAATCGAAATCAAAATCAAAACTGAAAAAGGATTCTGATGATGATGAGGAGCAAAAACAAAACAAAACGCGTCTGGAATTGCTGCTCGCGGATGACGACGATCGCAAACATTTCAGCCTGAAGAAGATACAAGACAGCGAAGACATGTCCAAGTCGAAATTAAAGCGACTAAAGAAAAAGAGGCATCGTGGTGATGATTCTGACGATGATGAAGTTGTCAAGCAAGTCGAAGACAAGTTTGAAATCAATGTGGACGATGCCCGATTTTCAGCGCTGTACACCAGCCATCACTTCAACATTGATCCGACCGATTCGCATTATAAGAAGACGAAAGGAATGGAGCGGTTGATTGAAGAGAAACTGAAGCGACGTAATAACGCGGAAGAGGCGCTGAAGGAGAGTGTTCTCGCAGAAAAACGGCCCAAAAAGAGCGCTGAATTGAGTGTGCTGGTGAAGTCGATCAAACGTAACGCGGAGTCGTTTAAAACCAAAAAGAAGAAGCACAAAATTAATTAATATTTGGTATTGAATTGTTTTTCTTTGAATTTCAATATTATTTACATTATTAGTAAGTAAAATTAATTAATCAGTAATATTTACATTGAATAAAAAAATTATGAAATGTAATTTTTTACTTGTTTTTTAGTGTTTTTTTTTGAAATTCATCGCATTATCCATTTATTTTTTTTGTAACAACACACAAAGCTGCATTTTTGTTTGATGAATGAATGAATAAATTATTACATTTATATTTGATGTACTCAAATAGAGAATAGAAAAATCTAGTTATTAGTTTTTTAGTGTAAAATGGTGGTCTGAAAAGTATTCAGCTTTTTCAACTTTATTTTGCCATTTTTGCATTTCTTATGTTCTTTGATTTTTTCCGTTTTTAATCAAAAGATTGAGAGACGCAAAAACAGCCAAAAAATCTGAAAAAAATTACGACAAAAGATGAAAAAGAAGTAAAAAATGAGAAAAGAAACGAACAAATAAGAAAAGGCACAAAATGTGAAAATAGGGCGAGAAAGTAAAAAAAGCCTTTGAAAATACGGGGGCGAAAAGAGGAATAAAGAAAGCTCAAAACTTTTCAGACCACCCACGTATTTTTGTTGTGAGGAAACTGTTATTATTGGTGATCTGATAAAAGTTTCCGACTTTCTCAATTTTCTGCATTTTTTTTAATATCTTTTACAGGAAAAATTACAATGAAAAGAAAAACGGCAGAAAAACCTAGTTTAAAAGTTGATAAAAAACAGTAAAATATATTGAAAAGTCGGATACTTATCAGCAGACTGATACTGTATTGGTGGGCTGATAAGTTTCCGACTTTCTCAATTTTAGTGTTTTTTTAGTAACTCCTTGTAGGATTTTTTATATCAATTTTTGTGTTATTTATATTTAATAGGAAAAAAAATTAGAATAGATGATAAAAACAGTTGAACAGTCGGAAACTTATCAGACTACCCATGTAAAATTCTTTGGATTTTAAAGCTCGGTTTCCTTTCAAAAAAGAATTAAAAACAACATAAAAAAGTAACAAATAAAATAACAATCAATAAACTCTCTTCTATTATTTCGTTCCAATGCTTTTTAGAAATGAAATTTGAAAGAAAAAAAAACAAATTAATTCAATAACTTTGAAGTAGAACGATACCCTGAGCATTATGGCCATTATTAAATATAAACGAATTGATGATGCTCGCCCCCATCTAAGCCATAACTTCAATCTCAGCGCATCGACACCGTTTAAGTAGTAACGAAATAAGCGTTTATCGCGCACAAAACCGAGCGCTTCGTACAGGCGCAGCGCCGGCTTATTGGTTATTTCAGTTTCTAACACCACTTCGTCCGCATCACCGGCAATCATCTCCTGGATCGCCTTCCGTACCAGCGTTGACCCGATGCCGTGTTTTCGAAACCGCTTGTCCACCGCCAGCATTGCAATGTAGCCGCGTTTTATCACTTTACGATGCATGTCCAATTTGCACACTATAGCACCAACGCATAAATCACCGCTCATCGCCTAAAACAATTAACAAATATGTTATTTAATGTACAGAAATTTAACGAAATATACAAAATCATACATTCTAAAACTCTTTTTCTTATACAATAGTGAAAACAAGAATAGAAGAGCAAGTAGAAACCCTTCACACCCTCTAATTTACGTTGGGAGTATACATAGGGAAGTTAAGAGCAACTTTCAGACTAAGACTGGAAACATACTAAGGTGAACAAAGCAAATTTGGAAGCGTATTTTACTACAAAAAAAATATTCTTCCGATTTGCGTATACCATCTTTGCTCGAATGACTTAAGAATGACTGTATATAGGATACCCGACGTAGATGTGATAAAAAATATAAGCAATGAGTGATGATGATAGTATTTTTTGTCACGTCTGCAACGAGAATCTAAAATAGAATTATCTATACTCAAAATACCTAACTCATTCGAGTAAGATGAAGAAAACTTTTGTAGAATACGTTTCCAAGTCTGCTTTCGTTCCTCTATTCCCGTCCGTGGCTCTCTGCTTCAATATATACATTAAAAAAGTGTTTTAGTAGTATTTGAGCGAGTATCGGCTATAATCACCTCAACAACTTACTAGAAAACATAAATTTGGCCAGTTATGTATAAAATATCGATACGTATAGATTGAATACGGTTCGGATAAGTCTTTCTGTATGATCTTCATGATCAGCGGCATCTGCAGTTCCGATTTGTAGCCGACGTATTCGATTTGTGGATCCTCAACGCGCGGCTCCTCTTCCTTTTCCTGCTGCTGTTCCACCTCGGCAACGCTCACCTGCGCCACCAAATTCGTCACCTCCTTCACCTTCGCATCGCCACCACCGCATTCCTCTTCTTGATGGTACTTGGCGCGTATAATGGATAGGATATCGAAATCCGAACCGTCGATCACCGGATCGGATTTGACGTCGCCGCCGGCGCCCGCATCGACGATGCATTGTTTCTGACGTCGTTTCGCCTTGCCCTTCTTCTTCACCGCCGCCACCGGTACTGTCGTCGATTCGCTGCCATTGCAACTCGTCCCCTCGCTATTAATATTATTACGATTATTCTCTGTATTTAGTGATGATGAAGTTAATTCTATAAAATTGCGTATAATCAACATTGGTGTTGAAACTGCCCTAGCGGATGGATAAAATTACCAGTCTTTTCGCATTTAATCAGTGATTCTTGTTCGTCTGTCGTCCTGGTCGTCGTGCCATTGATCACCAATCCATTCTTCGACTTTGCATTGGCTTTCAGCGCCGATTTCAACTCGGCTGGATCGCTGCTCGGCTGTTGCGTGGTGTCGATCGCTTTCTTGCACGTCGCTTTACCCTTGCTCGCCACCTTATTCATTTTCCTTTTCTCGGCCACCAATTTCGTGTGTGTGTGCTGTAAAATCAAATGACAGACATTTTGATGATTGATGGTTAGTATTTATCTATTCGCGCGCTTCGAACGTTCTCGACGTGTTTTCGTGCAATTAAAACATTGTAATTGTTAATAATTAAGCAAACGCTTTTAACTATGATAGAAAAATTATCAATATTTCGCTGAATGTAGACGAGTAAAGGTGACAGACAGGTTAGTTTTGTGACTGTCAAATATTTCATGGCTGATGGTTGGCAGTATTGCAGGTTTCGATTGGGCTGTGACCGCAGCCATTTGCATTTCGCGATTTTCATCAATTTTACATGAAAATCCCATTAAAAATCAATCAATATTGCAAGAATAATGTAATATAAGATAGTTATTTAATAGTAGAATATTAAATTGGTGAGTACAGTGCGGTTTAATACAACAATATCCGCTAAATGATGGCCTTGATTCATTTCCAGGACAATTGCGCTTAGGAAGTTGTCGATTAATTGAGGAAAAAAGCAATGCCTTTGCCAAAGAGATTGGTCGAGCCCGTGCACGTCGCACGAGGCACCATTCCCGAGGACTTTCCGCTACCCTCTGAGCTGGAAGCTGTTACCAATGGAACGCTGGCGAACACGGTGAGACAGCTTTCATCATTGAGCAGGCACGCCGAGGATCTGTTCGGCGAGCTCGCACACGACGCACAACAATTGTACGATCGGTCGAATTCCCTGCAAGCGCGCATCGATCGTTTGGCGATTAAAGTCACCCAGCTGGACAGTACCGTGGAGGAAGTGTCGCTGCAAGATATTCATAAGAGAAAGGCGTTTAAAAGCGCTGTGGTATTCGACCAACAAGTAATTTATTCATTAAAAATTTATACTTTTATTAATCTATATTAATAATTTTAGATATTTTCACGTAATACAATGCCAACTGCAATGTTAGAAACATACAAGTCGTGCGACAAGCCACCGCCGCTTGATAAATTAAATTGTTACCGCGATGATGGTAAAGATGGGTTGAAATTCTACACTGATCCGAACTACTTCTTCGAGTTGTGGCGACAGGAGATGATCAAAGACACAGAACGTGCGATGCAGGGCAAGAAACCGCACAAGCCACGCAACACCCAGCAAGGCGTGGATGGAAACGGTGGGCGGCATAAAAAGCGCGTCCGCCAGCCGGCTAAGACAATTGAACGACAGCGACAGAACGCTATCGGGCATGGTGAATACATAATGCCTACAAACACAACGCCGCAGAATCACCAACAGATGCAACAACAGTATGATTCGATGCATGCATTGATGGAGCAACAACAACAAGCACGTCCAGCGAATCGACCGAGTTCGATTGAGATACGCCGGTCGTATCAGCAAGCGCAACAACAGGATACCGTACCAGATTCGCCGATGTATCCACCGTACGATGAGAATCCGTATCAGCACGGTATGGTGTATCAGCAGGGTGATAGTTTATATCAGCCAGGCACTCCAACGCGTAAGATACGTCCGTCGCAGCCACCGCCTGCGCCGCCAAGTAATCAATCAACACCATCAGCGAATACACCAACGCGTGGACGTAGTATGTCTGCAGGTAGAGATAATCTACCGCCACCGCCTCCACCACCGGACGCTACAATGTCGCCACCGAATGGTCTACCGGCCCATCTCATTCAATCGCAATCGCGCTCAAACAGCCCACAAGGACCGGTTTCATCCGAGCAATTACCATCGCTGGTGCAAGATTTACCACCGCCGCCTCCTATTCCCAAACAGGCTAGTCCTCCACCTCCAGTGCAAGCTGCACCTCCACCACCGCCACCACCACCGATGCCGCTTTTGAGCAACATGAACGGGCCGGCGGCGTTGATAACAAATGGCGATTTAGCGAAAATCTCATCGAAACTCACTCCACCCAAGGAGCGCGCGATACAGAAACTCGCACCGCCAATGGTTGATCCACGGAACGATCTACTTAAAGCGATTCGCGACGGTATTAAGCTGCGAAAGGTGGAGAAAATTGAGCAGAAGGAGGTAGAGCGCGGCAATGGCCTGCATGACGTAGCAAGTATTTTGGCGCGTCGCGTTGCTGTCGAATTTAGCGACTCGGAATCAGCGAGCGAATCTGACGGCGGTGATAGTGAGGGATGGGGCGAGAATGAGACGGAAGCGTGACGGCACCGAAAGGCTAGCACGGCTAGCCAAAGCTACGTTTGATTTCTAGGCACAACGAATTATGCAATTGTAAACCAAATATGTTAATCGTAATCAATTTTTTTATGATGATGATGGTATGATGGTGATGATGCTACGATGATGATGATGATGAAAATAATGATGAATGCTTTTATTATAATAGTTGTAATATATTGTTTATATAATATAAAAAATGAAATTACGTAGAGCAGTCGGCTATACAGTATTAAAATATCGCGTTGGTGAATTAAATTAGCGCTGCTTTACACGAAAAGTCTTATTCCCCTATAATAGTCAGTTTTTTAATATCCGGCACAAATGACTTTTTGAAACATATGCAATAGTGAGGGGTGTAATAACATTTAACGCAAAAGATACCAAGTTAATTCAATGTATTGTAAGATTTGGTTGCTTTAACCGATTAGTTGCGAGATGATATACGTAACTTACAAAGTTACAGAGACAAAAATCTTTTTCATTTAAAAATTAATAAACAGATTTAATATTAATTAAATTTTTTTTAAATATATAAAATTTGTTTATTAATTTTTAATTTAAACATTAATTAAACATCCTATTTACTCTAGGAATTTCCATATCACTTTGTCGTCTCTCATTTTTGCTATCAATCCAGAGAACGAGCAAAAACCATTTCAATTGCCTTATTCAGTAAATTATTTTGCACATTTTCTACTACGTGTTGTTATATCCCTTACTATCATAGTGTACAAAGCTTCAAAGCAAGTCATTTGTGGCAGATATCGAAAAATGCACTACTATATCTACTTTATCCATTGATACATTGTTTTTTGGGCTTTCTATTTAATATTATTATATTGTATATTTTGCAATTTGTGTACCTTGTCTATGTAATTTAATCTACCTACATAAAAACTGGCATGTATAAATAAAATAAAAAATAAGAGTAATTGATTTACAACACTGTTTCTAGTTATTTTCCATTAAACGACCAATTTATCTCTGTTACGTTACTTGCTTGTTTGTTTGCATTTGATAGCTATTAATAACTATGTTCATCTAATATAATTGATAGAAGAAAAAAATAAATAAATTAAAGTCGTACTATTAAAATACGGGGAGATAATGTCAAGTTAAAAAAAATAATTGAAAATATATAATTTTTAATTTTGAGTCTCTTGAGTGCTTTTAGATACATTTCTAGCACGAGAAAGAGTCAGAACAAAACAAAGAGTTGGTTGTAAAAGGAACGAAATTATAAATTTAAGATGTTAGTGAAAAATGTACGTATTTACAGAAAGTAAAAAGTGTGATCTATAGTATATCAAAAGTAGGCAATCTCTATTATCCGATTAACTTTTACACTTGTCTATCGATTTTTTATTAAAATATCTTAATTTCATGCATTTTCACACAATATTAAGAATATATAATAAAAAAAGCAAAATTTTACAAATTTTTAGAGCTTCCGAGTGATTTTAGTGCATTTTTGTAATCAAAATTTCGCAATCTTCTACATTGTTTTAAAATTTTAGCTGCAATATAAACAAATTAAAATATAAAAATGTGATCTGTTACTAAATAGTAATAATTAGGTTAGCTTTAAATATTTAGAATGTATTGTAATACCGGGCCAGCCCATTTTCAAAAATTAGTCTAACTGGATCATTGAACCGCCCAAAGCGCTAACATTTTGAAGACACGGATGGTCTTTATTGCGAAAGTTGTAGAGTACAGATTTAAAGAATTAAGTTTAGCGTCATTTGTCATCAAGGATAGATAGCAATCTATGTGACCTTTCTATTTTCAATAAGATGAGCAAAATGTTTAAATACTTTAAATACTTTAAATTGAATAATAAAATCAAAGAATTGAATCTTTGAAGAAAAAAAGTCGTGTCAATACAACAAACTTCCTCATTATAAGTGTTAATGAAAAATTCAAAGAATGATTTGACTTTGATTCTTTTATGGTAGCCGGTTTATATTCATCAACAATTTCAAAAGACAAAATTACCTCACTTCTTTTATTATATTTTTTTTATAGAGCTTTAAAAAACTAACCAAAACTAATTGAACTGAATGTAAGGTTGATTAATATTCCCACAAGTTTTTTTATAGATAAATAAATTGTTTTCTAGCAACAATTCTTATAAAAAATTTCAATTCAAAATTGTTTTAGTAGCCAACGTTACAAATTCGTGGCGATTCCAAAAAATATAACGTTGCACACTAAAAATTTGACTTAGTCATATTGCTGTATAAAGTTGTCATCTTCAAACTATAGGGTTGTCCAGAATGTTATTTCCGATTTTAGAACAAAATTGAAACGCAAAATTTATATATATATATA
>JARJDW010021410.1:0-17287 GCA_030264715.1 Adinopsis sp. GC000173
AGTAAAATAGTCGATTTGTGCAAAACTAACAATCTAAAGAAAATTAAATTACTTATGATTGAAAAATTGTATATTTTATTTGTAAATACATGGTATATAAAAATTTATTGACAGAACAACTTCTTTTCTGAGAATACATTTTAATCAAAACTTAATTATTCTGCATTTTATTCGATTAAACCTCCGATATACGATTGCAGTCTTTGAGAGCGAAGGTCTCTTAAAATGCACTTCCTGATAATAGAATATAATTCTTACTAAAATACCTCAGCTTGACTCGTGCAGTGACGTCAAAATTATCGGCCTTTTTGGTCTGCAAGACCGAATCTTGTATCGCTGTTACAGAACATAAGATTATATGAAATGCATATTTATTACGGTAGGTAAGTTTTATATACAAACAATTAACGATTTGTTAGATTTTTTTACATATTTATAGTGAATTGCCACTTTTTAGTACATCATGATTATAAAATTTCTTTTCTATATTGTTTATTTTTATATTTTGGTTACATATATAGAATATTTATTGTTTCTAATATATTTTTGGCTTTTAATAAATAATTATTCTAGTTTTATTAATTTTAATATCATACCACTCGAAAAGCATGCGTCGATTTCACAGACCGAAGTGAGCAACGATGTTTTAAACTTTCAATCGTGTACTGGAGGGTTACCTTATCTAACATAGATGGTAAATAATAATTTTATCATATTTTCCATTTTTTATATCGATTGATATACAAATGAATTAAAGAAATTGCCAGTCTGTGAATGAAAATAATCTCAAGAAAATTAGATTAGTATTCGTAGAATTGACTTTATTTGTATTATTTGCATTCAATATCAATATTTAGCGTAAAATTATTTTCATTACTAGGAAAACAAATACATATATAAACACAATTTTAATCAACATTTCTTATTATTGCGTACATTTCAATAACTTATTTTATTTCTGTTATACCTGGAATATTGCAATTTGAAAATTGCATATCAAATTACTCGTCAGGTGCAGGCTGCCACCTTCAGAGGATTGATAGAATAAGACTAACTTTATAACAAAAATGTCAATTCATGTAGCATAAATAACATGGCATTTTAGTTAAGAAAAACTTATTTTTATTATAATCTAAAGTTATTTTAAATAAATTACTTATAATTAGTTTACGTAAAACGAATAAAAATAAACTTGCAATGTGAGTGAAGAAGTTAGTTTTTTGTTATTAAAACGAAAGTTGAAAGTTCGGTGTTGGAAAGTCTATTTTTGCATTCTTTTAGCAAATAAAAGATTATTTACGTTTATTGCGTGTCTTATATTGTATTTTTGTAAAGGCTCATGCACAGATTGGGTATTTATATTTGGAACGAAAATAAGAAAACTTTTTACAAATCGATTTTTCATAGTACGCGAAGTATTTTCTTGGAATCGACAGCCGTGAATGTATAGAAACATGCAATACTCGATAATAATAGGTGGCAGTTCAGTTCCCGCTACTTCAACCCCTTGCAAATCACATAAAATTATACAAAATATTAAAGCAACAACAAACACAGCCTGCGTTCGCTCACAAATTAAATGTAATTATCATATCGACATGCTTATAAAATACTTTTTTATTCATTCGTGCGCTCCATTATGAATAACCGAAATAAAACGTACGAATTTTTTTATTTTATATTTATAACGCAAACTGCGGTAGTAAACATTGATTTTTTTAGAACAAGTATACGACTATAAACTCTATAACAAACTAGATGGGATATTTTTTTGCATCATCCTTTTCATTATCAAAAGTGCTTTTGCTCAACTTGCATAATTTTTTTTCGTCAAGTTATATTTACCTCCAATTTAATTTGTTTAATGCGTTTTTTTTTATTTTCAACTTAGATATGGTAAAAACAGGTGATTCTCTGCTCTGACAGTCGGGGAAAAACTGCAAAGAAGCAATAACGTTTGAAAATTTATTGTAATAAAGTTTCATGGCTTCGTGTAATAAGTGCGGAGCCCTCTTTGAACCAGAGCAGCAACTAGCACTGAGCTTTTACTGAAAGCTCAACATGGTAGGCAACTTTATTCGCTAGAATTCATTATTTTAGAGGTAGCGTCCGTTTTATTAAAATTTTCTATAGTACATCAAAGTTTTATTCCTTTTTTGCGTTTCGCTATTTTATTGCAGTGCCCTGTAAACAACTGTACAGCATTGTTTGATAAATTAATAACAAAGTAAACTTTACGCTAAATTATAATATTGCAGGTAATTTTTTTCTGTATTCCCAAGCGTTATGAGGCAAGAAAGTTTAATCATTTTAAATTTTTAATTTACTTTTCTTGCAGTTTTTCGTTCAAAGTTGTATTACATTTTTAACTTGGCTGTATTAAAATTAAATAAATTTTATAACGTAATTTGGAAAGTTGGCGCGTAAAAATGTTTTGTTGTTGATGAAAATGTGCAGCAGAAAATAGTTTTGGAGAACAGCGAAAATACTTAAAATTATTTTCAAGATTCTTTGATGTGAATATGTAAATTAATTGTTGCAATAATGCCCTATGGCGATGTGATGAATTAAAATAGAATACTGTTGCTGCTTTGTCGTAATGCTGGAGCGAAGAAAAAAAAAGAGATTAAAATTGCGCTGGCTGTGAGTGTGTGGGTGTGTGCAAAGAGGAGCAATAATAAAATGAACGTGGTCTTGGTTTTTATCAACTTCTAAATGGAAATTGTATGCTTCAATATTTAGCACGTCTGAATCGCGCTATTTTTAATTAGATTACATTTTTGTTTCATACTGAAACTTTTTGCCTGCGACGACCTTCTATTTCTAATAAAGGATTTAGTGAACGCTGACCCTTTAATATCCTTTGAAGTATTTACTGCAAACCTTTTTACTGAGCGCATATATACGTGTTGTCACATTGTTTTATCTCAACGAAGGATTTTTATTTTTGTGTTCCATCCATTCTTGCAACCTTGATGTTATGGCTTAGAGGTATAATAATGTCAATTACAGTTACCATTTGCTCGTCGTGATCGCTTTATTTTGTCTCCTTTGTTTCATTCTACACTAAAGGAAGCATATATACCAAAAATCCAACGAGAAAGAGAAAAAACCGCAACGACATAGACGAAAAATAATAATAAAGCAAATAATATTATCTTTGAACAGAGCGTAATCAAATTAAACAAAATTTTATTTGATGCTCGGGGAAAAAATACGGAGCGAAGCGAAAAAAAATTGTTTTCGCAACGCTTATATTCTATAATAAACAACTTACTGTACGGTACGGTGTAG
Source organism: Adinopsis sp. GC000173 (assembly GCA_030264715.1). Taxonomy (NCBI): domain Eukaryota; kingdom Metazoa; phylum Arthropoda; class Insecta; order Coleoptera; family Staphylinidae; genus Adinopsis; species Adinopsis sp. GC000173. Next base: position 3,295 of record JARJDW010021410.1, read on the forward strand.
CTGTAACCTATATATACAGCGTACGTATCTACATGAGACGTGTCGTCTTCCTTCTCCAATCTTATATAAAATTCAATACTTGCTTTCTAACAACAAATAAAGCAAACAGAAAAAAATATCTATTGTGTATTGATTACTTTGGATCGGGAGAATGTAGCAGAAAAGCACTCAATCTGTCCCTGTTGGAGACGAACCCACAAAGGGCGAGATAATGGCTGATCAGGAAGCAACATCGGTTACAAATTACACTAGATTGACACTAGGTGTTGCGACCTAAAAACAACTTATAACTCTCCTGACAATACTTGTGTCAATTGTGTGAGAAAATTCCATTGATATTTTAAGCTAATTATTTTACCAGGTTAATATTTGACTTGGAAGTTTACGCTCAACTTGGTGCAACAGCAAAAAAGTTGATTTTTTACAAACCCACCCCCCAAATGCGTATACGCGTATACGCGCTGTGCTGTGCTGTTTTTTCTCTTTCTACGTGGCGCAATGTTTATTTGAATTTAGGTACGTCAAATAAATTTACCGGAAAAAATTTGTAATAAATTTGAAATTGTTAAAGTGGTTCAGATTTCTGTTTACTCTAGTTTTTAGGAACGTATATTGCTTGTTTCAAATGCGGTTTGTTGTTTACATAATGTTAGTATAAACTAATTCACTTGATAAATCAATTTAATGCACATCTCTCAAGGAAAGGAAACTTCATCATGCGGAAATTGCTAAATTTAATAATTTTAATTATATTTCAATTATTTAACTAACTGCTTTATAATGCGAATTGTAATTTATGTTTGTTGCCAATTTTTATTAAAGCGTTTTTATAATAAAAATCATTTCGAGGCAATAAAACATTTTTGTAAGGCAATAAAATGGAAATGTGCTTAATATACAGTACTAAACCATAAGTGAAATTTATTGAACATTAAAATTAAAATTCATTTGCAATAAATCATTTAAATTTTGATTTGCTAAAATCTAGTTAAAATCATAATAAAGAAATGATGTTGATGAGCGAATATTGACTTTGAATATCAATTTATATTATAAATGTTCAAATATAATATGCGAACAATTTATTAGATTCAATATTGATTAATATTTTATGTACCAGTGTTGTTGCGTTGTATTAATATTTATTGCTTTGTTGTTGGTCGTATATACTACGAGATCTATTGATAAAAAAATGTATTTGTGCTTGCTATCCCACTAGAAGAATGCCAGATGAAGTCATGCACATATCTATGTAATTTAATTAAAGCAGAAAATTATTTTCCATGAATGCATAAATCCGCTTTATTGTACGCGAGTATATGTGAATTACATATTATGTAGTGAATATCATTAAGAGTCTATTAAAGCAGCAATTAAAAGTCATTAAAGCTGCAAAGTTTAGTTCTTTTGTAAGCACTTTGCTTTATAAGAAATTATCGTATTTCCCTCCTCGTATTGATTATCATGGCCAAACATAAATTCTAATTAAATAAATGCAGTGAATTGCATCGACTGGAATGCTCAAGTTGGGCTTTAATTGTTAGGTACGTATACCTCCTTTTTCGCAGCGGCTAAACTTTGTGATACATGCTTTGCATCTATTAGGATAGCTGTGCTTTTTTCTCACTCCTCTTTTGTATCAAGAAAATGGTAAGAGATAATGAGAAGAAGATTATAAACTCAACTTGTTCTTTAAGTTTTGAAAGGATTACTGTTAGAGACTAAAAGGTGTTGTTTTATACTATAAACTGCTTCACTTTAAATCCTTAATATAAACAGCATACATGCGCTATGCAATAAAAATAAAAGCTAAAAACAAATAATAAAATCAATGTAATATTTCAATTTCTTTTTGCCGATATATACGCGCGCAATTTTTTTATTAAACTTTTTGGATTAGAAACTTTATCGAGGCATAAAAAGTTTCCTTTCAGTCATTGAAAATTTAATATACTGTAGAAAAAGATGTTTGTTTATTTTAATCTTGCTCGTTTTTAATTAGTTTGATCATCACTTAAGTGCTGCTTGACGAAAACTTGAGCAAATGATTTGAAATTTTATCGTAGATTATGAATATTTAAATACTAATAAATTTAAGTAAACTAGTTGTATCGCAAGACATAAAGTGGCCGGAAAATGTTTATGATTGTCATAAATACACTGTTTCTATTCGCAAGTGTTGCATATCTACGAGTATACAGATATAAAAGTTTAATTATATTTGCAAGAAATTTTATTACATCTATACAATACAATGAAATAAAATATATATTATATTATATTATATTATCGTATATTATATAAATAAATGTATATTTTTGTGAAAAAATATAAAGTGAATGTGGTATTGATGCGCTATAGTTGTATAAAAATATAAATCTTTTGAGGATTTTTCATGATATGCGCACGTAAAAATGTTTATTCCACATTCAATGCTTGATTGGATTTCGATTTAAATATACCTAACGCTCTGACCTATGATAATATTAGAAATAAATAATGTCCGACTATATTTAATCATGAAAACAAGTTAAATTTCAATGTTTTTCTGGAAAGTTATCATTGAAAACGGAAAATTTACATAAGTGGTAGTTGAATAAAGTGTGTTAATTAGCTAACCTCTCTTAAATTATGACTATGTCGCTATCCTTTTAATTAGTTTGAGTCGAGGGATTATCGTTGCGCCTCTCATAGTCTATCTTATGCTATGATAATTAATTTTCTCGATATTAATGTTTAAGAAAACTTGGAGCAATTCTTGTTCGCTGCTTAGTTTTAATGATCTTTATCAAAATGGAGGCAATAATCTGAAACAGATTTAGAAAAAAGTTTTTTTGCTGTTTTCGAATGTGATATATATTTTTGTTTTTGTTAGTATGTTGTATGAAAGTTGCATCGCTGAAAACACCTTTAGAATCTTTTAGCTTTCATAAATATCAATCGTGGTGAGGTGTTATCGAAGTCGCGTAATGCTCGTATTAGAGTCACGTAGGAAAAGTTGGATGAAATGTTCTGTTTCGATTTGGGACTCCTGCAAATCCCTCACAATCTTAGAGATCTCTTGCAATCCAATATGGGAACAGTTGATCCCCAAGTTGAACAAAGCCAATATCAGCGGCCCCTATTGCCTTTGCACTTCTCCTCCTCGCAGATTCTATTTATTCAAACATCGAAGGTGTAAAGTTTTTGCAGCCGTCTTCGTCTGGACGGCTATTTTGTAAACAAATTACTGCTCAGATAAAAGTTTTAAGGCAAATCCTTTTATCGCGGCCAATGAATAATGCAGCGCACCTACATTAGATACAAAAGCTGCTTTCTACCTTCTCACACTCGCTTACACATCAATCATCACCTCGAACACACACACTCACTCTAACACACACATACACACACACATTTATAATTTTTTTTTTATTTTTTGAGGGCGAAGGAAACTACTTGGTAAATAAATCAACCGTTCAATTTGCTTGCATTTGTAGCAAAATTGAGTAGATAGATGGATTTTGATAGATTCACATTTGCTCCATGCTCTATATAGAATGCTGCTAGAATATATTGTTTACAAATAGTCAAGTATGATTATCGAAAAACATGGGAGTAAATAAAATATATGTACTATTCTCGTAGAATGGATGGTAGTAGTAGTAGTACGGTGGTAGTATAGTATGTAGAAGAGAATAGAAAATTTGTTCTTCTTCTTTTTCTTTCTACTTTGCTGTCTTGTTGTTGTTGCTGCTGCTGCTGCTGCTGTTGTTGTTGTTGTTGGTGTTGTATATGTTTGTAGAATTGTGTGGGTGTGTATGGATGTTTATAAATGTAACACTTGAAAGTGAATTATAGTAATGCGGATGCGGCGGTGGATATATTGTACTCCACTAGGTATATAGAAAGTTGGAGGTGAATAGAGTAAGCTCCGCGCGTACCTTATACACAGAGAAAACGCGGTCGTGTAATTAATCGGTATAAGTTATGTCGTTTAGGCAGCGCCGAATAGAGATGAATACGAACTGAGGATGCTTGTTATATGACTAAGTGAGGCCTTCTTCTCCTGCTGCCTTATCAACAAGTGGTTCCCTGTTGATTAGCAGGCACGTCTTGTATTGAAGTTGAGCGCATGTTAACTCATCAGGCTGCATGTACAAGTGCACTAACTAAAAAGTAATAGAAGAAAAAGATCTAGCCGTGTAGTCGTAGTCGTAGTCGTAGTCGTGGGGCGAGATAGCGAATGGCGATGGCGATGGCGTGTCGTCCTGAGAATTAACACTGACAAGCAGTAATTGCTTTCCATTAGATCATGCCGACAACTGAGTTAGCATTTCGTGCCCAGAACCGTCAATAGATCTTTTATCAGAAAAGGTGCTTCTACAGAATACTCTGACGCCCGTCGACTCATTTAACAAACGATCTAACAAATCAATTTGCTTGCATTTTGAGCCATCGAATGAAAGAGAAAACTATTTTGTTGATGCTTCTACTTTTGCAAATAAATTTATTGGCAACGAATTCTATTTTCATTGAAATTCGAAAAAATAAAGGCGGAAAGAAACGCATTAGAAGCAAATAGCGTTGGCTGCGTCGCTGGATGCTTATGCATCTCGATACTAGTGAGCCGGTTAACGTTATTCTCGATCACAGGTGCGATTTATGGTTCTCTCAAGATCGAATTCAAAGATTTACGACCTCTATCTACGAAACTATTGCCTATACTTCTTATCCCCGTGTGCATCTCTGGAGATTCGCGATTTATCAAAAAATCGCCGCAGCGTTTTGCCATTCGTTTAAAATCGTTTTATATTAGTTTCATTTTATCATCTTATACGTATACGTAGTACGTATAGGTACATCCTACTATATAGATATATATACAATTTTCGGACTATTATGGATAGTGCAGGACGTGGTCCAGCTTGTCTTGACATACTCCTTTTGAGCTGAAACTAATAGTGGACTCGTTAAGCCATCTTTCATCTGATAAATAGAAAGTGGCGTGCAAGAAGGATCAAGTGTGAGAGTTTCATATGTTAGAAAGGATATTGGTATCCGTCTGCTGCCCACCACAAATCATCCTGTCCCAGGGGGCGCCCAGTCAGCTGTCACATCGTGGAAATCCGCCGCGACACACGTTTCACAACAATAGAATCACGACGTGGCTGGAAAAGTAAACTTTGCTGTCGTACAATCTCACGGGGCTGCGAGTACCTATGTATGTGTGTTGTACTCGAATTGTGCGGGGGGGGGCGCTCGAACAACCTCTCGTTAAAAATACAATAGTTGTTCACATTTATTTCCGTCTCTCGCTTTTAAATTCAACTTGAGCATATATAAAAGTGTGCGCGCTTCTATTTTCTGTTTAATTTGGACTCCCATTATTTTTCCTCTTATAAAGTAAAATTCACTGCTCATTTTTGCCGACATACACCAACCGACCCAACACCTCACCTACTACCCACCCACTACCCATATCGCCAAGGTTGCAAACGAAAGCGCTCCCTGAGTCGAGGCACAATGCAATATTCAGCATCTTCTGTTTGAGCTAAGGAAAATAAATTGTCTGGCTTGTATAATAGATGAAGGGAGTTCACAGGCCAAAGTGATGGCGTGCCACGAAGAAAATCTCGAGCCGCAGAACGTTACACTTGTTGAAGCTACTTACTTACCCCTTAATTCACTTTGGACTTGCTTTAGCTGCAACCAACCTACATAGTAGACTCACTGGCTGACTGATTTTCACAAACATTTTCGTATTCCCATATCATATATTGTACATATATACATACGTACGTGTTTGTACAATCTCATTTTTATTTTCATTTTCATCTTTACTCACATCTACACATCTTATCCGGGACAGACAGCGGCAGCCGATTGAACTTTCCATGTTCTTATTTATGTGGCAAATATTTTAAAATTATTCGAGAACGTGCGTGCAGCTTTTAGTGATAGTGAGGCGTTAGTAATTGGAAGAACCTTTAATTATTGCCTCTGGTAGTACTTGTGTTCAGCATGTAGATAGAAAGCGAGTACAAAGTGGCGTTTTCCGAGCGATTTCACAAAACAAACACTATTAATACAAACAGATCTTCAGAACATATTTTTCAGTTGTGTGCATCGAATGCTTGCGGGCAATTAAAGCATACGCATATTCGCCTAACCGCATTAATGAATTTCTATGTTGAAATAAAGAATGGTTAAACGGTTAATGTGATTAGCAATATAATAATGTTCTATACGTATTACGTATACATATATATAGATATACATATATAGATATACTTGTATATATAATACATTCGCAATAATTACAAATTAACTGCTGGTTCCACCTATATACAGTCCTCAATTGCAATAAATCTGGTTACCGCACTATGCCACTGCTTACCCCCAACAACAATTTATCTGTTTTGGAAAGCTTGAACCTTGCCACCCTACCGAAATGAATTCTATTTGAAAATGCTATCTTTTTGCATTTAAACCTTAACAAAAACGGAAAAAAAGTTGAAAGGAAATTGTGCAATTATATCAAAAACTTTTTTTATTCGCTTTTGTATTTCTTTTACTTTATTTTTGTGCTTTGTTTTCTTTCTGTTACCCTGTGAATGAAATAATTGTAGATTGCTTTTTCGGTTTGTAAAACTAATTGGGGTTTGTGAAAGTAGCTCTTGAGATGTAATAGTAGAATCTTGATTAATTCGTTGCGGAATGACAAAGAGAATTGAATTGTCCATTAGCTGGAATAAAGTTTCAGCATTTCGACAGATTGATTTCTTTGATATGAAAAGTTGTTTGCGTCGATATCGAAACGAAATGCGCATGAACAACATGTATTTATTTACACAACAATTATATCGTATTTCGTTAGGGGCACATATAGTTAAGTGTAGATTGAATAGCACTTTAGTGTTAAATAGAATAAGTCGTATAAATATTGTACGTACGATCAATATTCTTACTCGCTAATCGTTGGTAACATGAAAGGCATTTCTATAGTTTGAATTTTTTAAGAATGAATATATTTTGTTAATGGCCTGTCAAACATGTTCGATCGCTGAGTAAACATACATACACATCGGGAAAGTTTGAAAATACGCGTGCGACTGTCTTTTCGCTGACGATAAAACCATTACTCATAAAATTCCCAGTAGAGTTGATGCCTTAGCTGTCACTTGTTAGACGACCAATCCTTTGCGACAGATTGGACCTGAAACATATTTTTCCGATTGCGAATGTGAAATTTTAAAAAAAGAAACGTCCCGAGCGACCATCACCGATTTGACAATGCACTATCAAGGTATTTATTAATTCAGCAGGTGGAGTGAACAGCTTAATGTGATTCCGACAACGAGTTAAAGTGACAACTTTGTATCTAAAGGAATATGGCACACTCCCATAGTCTGCTACGTCTGCTACCAATTTCAAACCACTTTACTTTTTCGTTGAATATTACATTAAATAGAAAAGGAAGAATAGCGAATACACAGCGTTAGCTATAATTGTGTTAGAAGTGTTATATGTGCGGGGGTGTGTTTGTTGTTTATTGCACTCGATTACTGTATCGTCGAGCAGTTCCATTTCACGGTGTTACCTTGCTTGCTGCTATGCGTTATCCAAACTTCTGTTCTGTATGCAGACCAATCTGTTCCCAGCTGGGGACCGAGGAGCTCATGCATAATAATGAATTACGTCCCGAGGGCAAATTAAAATTAAAGGTCTTGCGTCTTCAAAACTTTACTATTTACTGCAATGATTTCTATATGTAGATTAACTTAACCTGATACATTTATTTCATTAAGCAAATGCGCTCATTGCGCTCACAAATTCTCCCTAATCATCATTATTAAACCTTGTGGCATTCGAAATCATAAGGAATGAACTAAGCAATACTTGTCTGTGTGTGTCTGGCTCTGTGTAGGGTAGTATACAAGAGGGAATATCGCAACTGGCAACCGGCAACCAGCAACTAGCAACCAGCGACTGCGCCACACTCAAGATGTACTAATTACATTCGAAACTTGTTAATAATGCAGTTTTGTCTGCATTAAGTGTACTGACCCAAAGCACAATTTACCGTTACGCTGATTTATATCACTTTGTAAATTGTCGACTTTTTTCGCGCGCATTGCAGAGAAAGAGGCGAAAAATCATGGCACATGAAAATCCTGATAATCCAATGAAAATGAGCATACAAAAGCGATAACTACACGCTCTCACATCTCAAATCTCGTATACACAAAAAAGCAGCAGCAGCACCACCACCACACCACCTAAGGCAACACATTTTATTCATTACATAAAACAGGATGCAGAAAGTTTTTGTGTTTTAATAAAAATATTGAAAAGGGGCGAGAATATAAAATGAATGATTTGTGCGGGATGTAATATTCGCAATTAGAAAGTTGTGAACATTTTCTACGCTACTGATTTATTTATTGCAAAGAAAATTTGTAAAAGTAAGGTGTACCAGAAAAAAAGTTAAGCCATCTGGGTTCAATAAAATGAGCAAGATATTGGCACTGAAATTGAAGGGATATTGCAAGGGATTTGGTTTTAAAGTACACACAGTCGATATTACTCTTGGAATTCGATCTTTTATTATGAAGGAGAAGAGGAAGGAATAAAACTAAAAATTCATTTGAAAATTCACTCGTTTTTAAGAAGCTTCTGTTTGAGATCATTTGTTTGCCACAGACTTTATTTACTATAATTTAATATTAAACTAAAATACATATCACGCACTACTCACAATCGAGGCAAGTTTCTAGCGCAATTTATTATTTTACTTTACTAATACAGCATTCTTTGTTGTCATTGTAGTAAATGTATGTACAGAATTACATATTGCCCTATGCATTAACAATAGCTTAGTAAACACACCATAGTATTTTGTTTATACATTATATACAGATTAAATTTCAGTCTCGCACTGGATATGTGTACAAAAAATGAAACGTAAAAATGTTTTTATCCTCATCGGGTCTTCTCTCTCGCACGTTGCTCTTCAATAAAAAGATCACCTTCGAGTAAGCACCACCGTAAAAACTAATACCAGCAATAACGATATGAGCGTTGGCACAGGAAGAGTTGGGGGATGTTTGCTGTAAGCACCAGGCGGTTCTCTTATGATCGGCGGTCGATTCGACGCCAATGTAAATTCACCATCGTAATCATATTCTGAAACAACATTAAAAAATATTATTGGCAACGCTTTTTGTCGACGTTCAGCCTGAATAACCTGAATTTATGCCGCCGCCACCGGCCCCGCCAACGGCCCCGCCACCGTCTTCGGCTTTACCAGCAATTACCCGGTTGTCATCGGAGCCGCCTCCACGTTCACGGCGATCTCCAACGCGGCCCCGACCTAAATTAGACATATAAATATTATTGGGGTAGCGCAGGCAGGCAGGAAAAAAACTTTCGTTCGTATGGCATTTCAAAGTCCACCGTCATCATATTAACTAAATGACATTTTTCATTTATTCACAACGCAATAAAACGCTTCCCTGCAGGTGGAAAATGATATAACCGAAAAGTATTTGAGTTATATGGTTTTACAACCCACACCGTTGCTATCAAAAATTATTGCAACCGCTAAAGAATTTAGTGTTTGGAAATAATGAATTGTAAGTACAAGCAATGGTGGAAATAATAACGATGATAATAATGATAATAATGATAATAAGAGTGATGTAAAAAAAACGAAGAAATGAAATAAGAAAAGAATGAATGAGTAAGAGCAGGGCGTTTCGTTCATTTGCACAAATGTTTATTCATGTACATTATCTCGTACCTTTCTTTTTTGGGAGCATTGTTGGAAAATGGGTAGTCGTTCTTATAGTCGTGGGAGCCGGGATTTCTGAAATTGCATCACCATAATGTAACGGCCGGAATACGGACTAACAATATGCATAAAGAAAAGCGCTTTCGATAAATTAAGTTGCTGCTCACCTTCCAGTTTAATCACACCGTCCGTTTCGCCGAGCGAATTCTTTGCGACGCACTTGTACGAACCGAAATCGTTCGGTCCCACATTTCTAATCTTCAGCATCATGTACTTTTTGTAGCCGCTGTCAACCGAGACGGCCTCATATTTCTCACCTGAAAGAATTCACATTTATGTTATACTACTATATAGCGATAAATTGATCGCATGCGGTGAGATATCTTTTTTACTGAAACCCATTAATTAATTGAAGTTTAATTGAGGACGTCGAGTTGACACACTCAAGACTGTTTAAAGTGGACTTGCATGTTACGTCTGCAATGCTTTGATTGATCAATAGTCTAGCAGGATATATAAATCAAAATGAATCGTTAATCACGCCGCAAAACTTTCTTATGCTGTGTTATTTTGTGTGCTGGTTTTTCTCTCCTTTGTGCGCAATTGTTTACATTATCAACTTGCTTTATTTAAAAACAAGCGTTTTTATATACCACCGACAAGATTAATGTAACAAAATTCTTAATTATTTTTATTAAACATAACATTGTGTCGTGTTAATGATTTAAGATAATAATATCTTTACTGCCACAACATTAATAATATTGTAAATAATCTAAGTAATGCGTATAAAAAGTCGTTATACTCACTACCGGATATAATCATATCACCACGTTCTGTCGTCCAATAGTTTATTGATGTAGGAAACGCTTCTGTGTGACATTCAAGCATAACATCTTGTCCTATGTAAGCACCTTCAAGCTGGTTTGGAATTGTAAGCATTGGAGGAACTGTAGAAATAGCATAAATAATGACCTATTACAACTACAGGTATGTATAACATTACGTGCAAGCGCAACTTTTTCAATAAAAATACCTCCCCATGCTCGTGTATAAAATGGAGAGCATCAAATCTTTACAAAAAAAAAAACGTACACCTATCAAATTTAAAATGTCATTTTATTGTGATTCCGAAATAAAAGCATCAAGAGGAATACATAATGTTGAAGAGAAGTGGATGATCGTCAACGCGTTCCCATGATTTATGCCGCAATGCCATTTTCCATCTGTGTTTCTATCTCTGTTCGAAAAAGCTCGCACAAATTTGCACGTTTATATGTTTTTTTTTCTCGCTGTACATGCCGCCATATAGCAAAAATCGAAATTTATGAATTAATGATGAGTGCGCGCGATATTATTTAACGAAAATAGAGCGCTTTAGTTTGTTTATTAAACCCATACATTAGTCATAAACTTACATTGTACACGAAGTTGAACGCGTTTGCTAATTGAGGGTGGAACTCCATTTGATGCAATGCATAGATAATTGGCCATATGCAGACGGCTCACTTTTGTTATAAACAAAACTTCGCCATCGACGACGTTTACTGGAAGAAGAAAGAAAAAAAAACAAGGAATCGACAATTTCATTATAAATGCAAACACTTTCTATATCCAATTACCATTTTCGCCATTGTAACGATAGTTTTCCCCATCTTCACGTCGCCACATAACATATGGTTCAGGATAACCCGTTGCCTTACAGGTCAAACTAACATTAGTAGATTCTAACACGACCATATCTGAACTTGTTTCACGATCAACGATACTCGGAGGTACTGTTTAACACAAAATTTGTCCTTTGTAAAATATAATTTGATAAAATTTTCGTTGGAACACAAATATACTCGTACAGTGGTAGCAGTATACTAGGGCACAGAGATGATTGGACGGCGTGGTAATATCAGTATGCATAATTAAAATTGGTGTCAAATGGAAATTTATTGTTAAAACTGCGTAATTAGTTGAATTTTTAATCAATATCGCTTTAGCGTGCCATGATCATTCTTGTATGTTGGTTGTTGCTGTTTAAATTTGATTGTATGTGAAAGCAGATAACTCAAATTTCAGGTGTCGGAAACAGAACAGAAGTTACGGGTAAAAATATAATAAATTGCACGTTATATAAAAGCGACATACAATGAAAATGAACGGTCATTGTAGAACAAAAGGTAATTAATTTTTGTCCGTCTCTGCGCTGAGGTTTTTTTTAGTTGTTGATGTTATTGTTAGAGGAGTATAGTTGCGGTGGTTGTAGGTCAAATGAAAATGGATTGTGTCGGCTGAAAAAGGTTTGCGGGTAGTTAAAACTAACCTACAACTTGTAGATATCCTTGTCGACTTCGCATAGGATCAGTGTTGACTTGGCACATATACCAACCCCTGTCAGCCTCTTGAACATTCTTGATATGCAAGTACCACGAACGATGGTCGTTATAGCTTAGAGATATGCGAGGATTTTGCGTGATGACATTATGGTGAATTGAGAGAATGGTTTGTGTATCCACACGTACCCACGCTACCTGCAAACATATCCCCAGACGTATCGATTTACAATTTTGTTTTTATATAGAGTTTTGGAATGATTTGGGAGTAAAATAAGGCGGTGGTGGTGGATAATCAAGGCAAACAATTTTTGCACAGTGTTGCGGTTTGAATTGATCAACTTGATGCGAGTTACGTAGCTAACTGATGATGTAAAAGGTATACGAATAGGTAAAATGAAAACATGCCCTCACAGTATATATGGGAATCAGTGAAACTGTGCACGTCGTCTAGTCTGTCGAGAGAGACCCAACGTTCACAAAAAAGTCGAAAATGTGGAACGAGGAGAAAGGCCCGAAGCACATTCAGCTCACGAACAATTCCTCACTCCTTTTTCTGAGGAATCGCACTTACATTTTCAAGTTTGTTTTCTCCTTTCTACCTCACTCTTTTATTGTTTATATATGAGCTGCCTGTACGCTAATGTTATTATTTTTTTCGTTGTAGATCCATGAAATCGATTTGAAAAGTGACTCGCATAAATTTCCTTTTCCTAGGTAGGAAAGCTTTCGCGCGCTCGCGTTTTTTTTCTCCTGCTGCTGCTGCCTTCCAGTGTCATTGTCGGCGTCGATGTCGTCCTATTTTGTTTTCTTTCTCTGGCTCGATAGTAACGGTGCAGTTACAGACAAAGAAACTCGATTTCGAGACGAGGTCCCTTGTCGTTTGCTCGATCCAATAATCCTTCCTAAAGCAATCCATCACCCCGACCCCACTCACCTTGAATCCCCGTAGGTTTTCGACCACGCAAGCTAGCAGTGCATCTCTTCCAACCGTCACTGTCACATTGGGGATGGGCTCAGCAAAACGCGGAAATGACATTTCTGCAAAAACCATCATTATTCAACAAACAATCACTGCCACAAACATTTAAAAAATTTGCGGAGAGAGAGTGAGAGAGAGTTGGGGTAAAAACATGAGCAAATGCGCACGTTGCTGCTTGATGCTTGATGCTTGATGCTCGATGCGGTGGTATATAGTGGAGTGTGAAAAAGCGCGCCAGATATTCGGCTTGTTCAAGTTGCATATAAACTATAAATTTCAGTTTTAGAGCGAGCGTTGGCTAAAACAACACCAAACCGTATGACACGAATGAGATACATTTCATAAAACTTAACTTTCGTAAACTTCATCATTAGGACTGAGATGGATTTATTACCCATGAGGATCGAGCGCACATTATTTCCGAACGTTTTGCATTACTCATGAACAACCACCAACATCATAATTAAATGTATTTCCATTTTACAAATGCATGTGCCCCATACTACGATACGATGTGCTCGTACGTATAGTATACCTATTTATACACTCACATAGATAGAGAAAATGCTGAGCGCGCGGTCATGCATAAAACATGCATTTTCCTATATGTTTGCAAATACATTTACTCAATAAATTAAATTTTTGTTTTGCGAGTTAGTTGGAAACGATGCAAGTTTACACATTAGCATCCTAGGAATCTGTAACACCTGACAAATTTCAATCTGTGCTAGTTCAAGTTCCATCACAGCGCCAAAACTAACTATTCGTAGATTAAATATTAATAGTGCACTGCTTCATTTCTATAGACATTGATGCATTATAATAAATAAAAGATGTGTCTCATATGAGTCATTCTTTGTTTTCTTCCCCATTGAAAGTTATGTATAGGGGGATTTATTTTTGTGCAAAGTA
>JARJDW010021413.1:0-19680 GCA_030264715.1 Adinopsis sp. GC000173
CGAACAATCCAATAGTTCAAATACTATCAATATGTTTTTATAATTTTTACCACCTTAAAAAGAAATGTATAGTCCATCTCTCATGTAATGTCTAGTGAATGCCAAAAAAACTCAACTAGGCATTGTTACAATTCTCAAAAATTGAGCTTTTACAACTCTTACACTCTAGAATTAAAAACTGAATCCGTCAATCAAAAATCATTTAAGAAGAAAGAATTTATTTTAAAGTAATGAAGGTGTCTATTCGAACCATTTATTATCTATAAACAAAATCAACTAATTAAAAAACATCAACTTACTTTTTACTTAAACTAATATTTAAAAATTTAAATCTATTATTTATTTAGTGTACAATCATATATAGTTTATTTTTGTATATTTAATTGGACATATTAGTTTTATTGTTAAAATACAATAAAATAATGATTTTAACAATTTTAGTTTTACATATATCAATATCAATATCCAATACATTTATTTACATTTCTAAATTTGTATGAAACAGTGTACAAGAAATATCATGTTATCGTATCATTTTATATTATGTATAAACATTTAAATGCAAAAAGTTTCTTTTTCAAAATGTATACACACACGAAAAGCACGCATAATTTTGTAATATTTCCTCCCATTATAATTTTACATATAAAACATATAAATGTTAAAAAGTCAAACGTTTATGGTTCGATATTTTTATAATATGAATTAGTAATATTGTAAATAATATAATAAATAATTTATTACAGGTAAAGTTATAAAGTTGTTGGAAGCCTGCTTCTAGAAGTATCTATGTATTTAAAATACTCGCAATAAATCTTTCTATACTAAATGTTTATGTGGGAATATGTAAATGCACAATTTAAAGTTTACGCCAAGCATTAATTGATATGTTTTTGTGTTTGATTAATTTTAATTAAAGCCTCATCTAATGACACCTAATCCGAGGAGAGTGGAAAGTTGTGTAATCGTAAAGTGTTTCTATATCTAAATAGCCGATTGCAACTAATCTCTCATTAAAACACTGCATTTTCTAATAAAAACAGAATTGTTATTTAGGTATTTTAATTCTCCTATATATGCAACGTAAATAATTAAAGATTTAAGATATACTAAATATATATATTTTCTAAGTAAATCTTTCTTTCGCAAAGAGTTGATGTTGAATGCAAACAGCTAACTTTTTATTTATAGTGATTGATGTATTATAAGAACTTAGCAAAAAAACATCTTCTTTTTAGAACAGGCTCAAATAGCAAAACGTTTACAATCACTATTCAAATTTTCAGTCGTTTAGCTGGTATTTTAGCATTACCCAAAAGCAATATTCTCAAATATAAGTATCGATTGTGTTCTTTATGGGCTTTTACAACTTATACACTGTACAACTCAAAACTGAACCCATCAATCAAAAATCATTAAAGAAGAAAGAATTTATTTTGAAGTAATAAAGGCGCCTATTCCACCCATCTATTATCNAATTGCAACTAATTAAAACACAGCATTTTCTGATAAAACCAAAATTGTTATTTATTTTAATTCTCCTACATATGCAACGTAAATAATTAAAGATTTTAGATATACTAAGTATATATATTTTCTAAGCAAATCTCTCTTTCGCAATGAGCTCATGTTGAATGCAAACAGCGCTAAATTTTTATTTATAGTGATTGATGTATTATAAGAATTTAGCAAAAAACATCTTCGATTTCTTATAATTCGTGAGGTTTCTGACAACCTCTACTTTCTATCTGGTATTAACGTAGAGGCTGGAATTAAAAACAACAACAACCAAAAAGAAAGCCGCATGAAGTTTTTTTTCATTCTCGAATGCAAATTTATTTATTGCACTATTTTGTGCCGAATCATTTCGCATGCAAAATCATCGTTACATCAAATTTATTCCAGTTACGCGACTCTGCGTTGTTGTGCGAAATTTCTCAATAAAATCACTGATTTATATTTGTTTCAGCCTGGATAAAGTAATAATAATTGCTTTCACCAATTCTCTAATTACAAAATATATTCATCGATAAACATAATTACGAAAAATGCAAATTATTTTTTTAATGGCAAATTTAACACTGTAAGCGTTTGCTAACCAGCCAGACAAATTTTTAATTGCGACTTTAGATTGAGATGGAAAAGCGCAAATTAATGAGCATCATTTTTAATATCAAAGTGAAAAGTTCGTGAGAAATGAGCTAAAAGGTCTTCATGTTAATGACACTTTTATTCTATTAATTAGCGCTGTTAAATTTCATTTGAAAAAAAAAAACAAGACAAGATGTTTTTTTCGCCATTATCAATTATTATAATTACCAATGCCATGAGAAGTTGCAAAGTAATAAAACAACAAAGCGCAATAGTTTACTTAAGCTTCGCTTGTGAATTAGCATAGACGCGATTCGGACGCAAATAGCAAATTTGTGGCGAAGGCTGTCGTCACTTTGTGCGCGAACATTTTTCTCGAAAAAACCAAGCAATTATTAAGGTTGCACTAATGAAATTGTTTGATCTTATTAAAATAGCCTATTATTTAATTAATTTAATTGATGCAATAAATTAAACATGTTTCGTTATTAATTGCTCTAGTAAAAACGTCGTTGCATGATTAATATAATATTAAAAACGTTACATTCAATAAATAAAAAACTTGTTTAATGTTACACAATTATTGCTTCAAAATGATTAGCTTCTTGATTTCTTCCAAGTACCTACTTAAGTAATTAACCAAAATTAAAATGAAATTACTTACAATGTAAACGTTTCTAATTATATATTCACACTAATTTCAGTTTGTGGTTTTGATTTTTTAACAAACGTTTAATAGAATAAGTAAAAATATTTAAAATTTAAATAATTGTAACAAATAAGTATTATTCAATAAATAACTTTGCAATTTTCTTGCAAGGACATGTATTCTAATTTACAAAAATTATTTGCAATGCAAACATGTCTGTAATTATGTATTTCATTTTATTAATTGTTGTTGTCTTGTTTTGCTTAAATATGTTTATACAATATTTTATAAGAATAAATATAGCTTCTCTATTTTTTTGCTTGAAGACTTGCTAAATTAATTTACACTATAAATATATCTGCAATACTTGTGCATTAATTTTATTTTAGTGTCTTTGATTTGTTATCAAATGTTTCAAGTCGTTTTTGCTTTCTTTTAATAAATATGTACAATAAATTGTCTTAAAAGCTTAAATAATTAACAGAAACTAAATTTTTCCAAGGACATGTAACATATACCTACATACTCCAATTCAATCAAAAATTATAATTAAATTACTTAGAATGTAAATGTAATTATATATTTCATACTAATTTAATTTGTTGCTGTGTTGTTTTGCACAACAATATTTTAATAAAAATAGCTTTTCGATTGTCTTGTTTGAAGACTTGTTAAACTATCATAATTTGCACTATAAACATTTCTGCAATATTTATTGTTTATTAATTTTATTTTAGTGTCGTTGATTTGTTATCAAATGTTCCATAAGTGCAAATTATTGAAAGTGTTTTAACCAATACAATGAATTGTTCTAAATCCTAAAATAATTAATAAAAAAATAAAGTTAAATCATAATCGCTTCAATTCTGTATATTCTGATTTACAATATTACAATCTATATACCTAATTTTATTTAAGTTAGTGGATTTGATTGCAAATATTATGAATTTAAATTTAAATTAGCCCATTATTTTGGCAAGTAAGTATTATTTAATAAACAACTTCACCATTTTCCTCCAAATATATAAATAGTTAAATAATTAAAAAAAATTAAAATTAAATCAAAATGTGACGAGAAATAATATAACCAATTTGAAATATAAACGCTTCTAATTATTAGATACACATTCATTTTACTTCAAATTTTACTAAACTTTTTGTTATGCAATGTTTAAAATTTATACAACTTTTCATGATATTCCAATAAATATATAAATTCTCAATTTAATTTAAAATCTGTTCAGATTTGCATAACTACCTACCTAATTTACAATATAAACACATTTTTATCTTAATTTGTAGCTTTGATTTCTTAGAAATGTTTTCTAAATTACGAATAATTAACGGCAAGTGTTTAATACTTAAATAAGTACATAATTATATAATTAATATACCTTATGCAATGAATTTTTCTTTCAAGTAAGTACCGATTTTAATAATTACCAAAAATTAAATTCAAATTAACGTCTGTTCAGAAATTACTCAATTAATTTACAATATAAACTTTAGTTTGTGGTTTGAAATGTTATAAAATGTTTTATAAAACAAAAATAGAAAAAGATTATTTTATACTGTTATAATGTTTATGCGGAGTTTAAAAAAAGTAAAAAACATTGTTTAACTATTAATGAATATTTTAAAATAGTTACATTATTCAAAAAATAATCTTAATAGATACAGAATTATGGATATTTAATACTCCTAACAAATATTTTTAATATTATTAGGTTGTGTAAGTTTTTAATATACTTTTCTTGTTGTATCTTTAAATTTTATTTGCTGTAGACTGGTTTCGGTCAATATATAACCATTATCAATATATTATTGTCTAAAATTTAATTTAAAAGTTATTGTACATTATAAAAAGTTACATTTTTGTTACATGTTGGTAAATTGTTCTAAAAATATTTTACACATTTATGTTCAAGCCTTTATAACTTTTCCATATTTTTAGATTTAATTCAATTAAATTATTCTAATTTTTAACACTTCTTACGTAAAAATTACATTGCTTTTCAATGCTTAAAACATGCTTTTAGATATTCATTTTGCAATGTATGAATTTCATAAAATATTATTTATTAGTATACCAGTTTAATTAAAATTCTAGTTATGTAGTATGTAGGCAAATTTTGTAATAGGATGAAGTAGAAATCTACGAAAACTGTTCAATTTATCTTTATGGTGAATCTTGCCTTAGAATATGCCGTGTTCTTGTTTTATTAATTAGATCCTTGTTCCAAAAAACGATGCATTTTTACATAAATTTACGCAATTTGGATTAATATTTCATCAGAAACATTATTTTATTGTTTTTATACGAATATATCTACATAATTTCAATCATAATTGTTTATATTTTGTGTCGATAAAAATG
The DNA here is from genome assembly GCA_030264715.1 of Adinopsis sp. GC000173. Classification (NCBI taxonomy): domain Eukaryota; kingdom Metazoa; phylum Arthropoda; class Insecta; order Coleoptera; family Staphylinidae; genus Adinopsis; species Adinopsis sp. GC000173. Next base: position 5,118 of record JARJDW010021413.1, read on the forward strand.
ATGATCATAATTTTTTCATCAAATTGCCCGTATCGTGAAGTAACAACCACAGGCTTATGGAAAATAAATGTTTCCAAAATAAGTCTTCATAACTAAAACTAAATGTTATTTTCAGTTAATACAAAACTTTATAATGCTTCTCTTGAAATAATATTTTTCTCCAAAATTGTCGATTTGTTTCAATATTTAGATCCTTGTTTCAAAAAACGATGCATTTTTACACAAATTTACGCAATTTGTATAAATATTTCAATAGATACATCATTTTATTGTTTTTATACGTACATATCTACATAATTTCAATCATAATTATTTACATTTTGTGTTGATAAAAATGATGATCATAATTTTTCCATCAAATTGTCCGTATCGTGATGTCGCATAAAACTACATGCGGCAAACATTCATTTTTGTTTTATATCTTAATAATAAAGCTATAATGAAAAAATAATAAACGTGTTGGTCTCAATAAAGGAATGATACGTAAGAAATGTCTATTTATGATGTCAGCCGGCTACATTTAGAATAAATTGTACAATACAATTTACATTTAAGGTCGCGTATTTCAATTGCGTTTTTGCATAGAAAATCGTATAGCCCATATTAGTCAAAACATATTAAACGTATTATGCAATAATAATGGTAATTAGAAATTAATTGATTTAATGATGAAAAAATATCTGTAAATTTTCCATGCTTTTTAAATTTAATTATGCATTATTCAGCTAGTGTATTTTTTTTTTTTGAAAAAACGCCGGCAAAGACAAACTACTTTCACATTATTATACCGAAACAATCAATCAAATCTAGATTATATAAAATTAATTGATAATGACGTTCATTATCTTGATTTTAATTATTCTCTACTACTAAGTATGTTAAATAATCATGTAAAAAAATATTATTATACTTTTTGTCAAGTTGTCCGCAAAAGTAATACGGTTGTTACTTATTACTTACATAATAATAGACAATAAAAGATTTTTTAGTACCTACATTTTATTTTTAGCTTTTAGTATGATTTTTATATAATTCGTTTGGTTTTGCTTGAAAACATTAATGCAATGACTACAAATGAACAAAATTATATATTATACAATATTTATCTTTTTTTATTATATTTGATTCTATTTAAAATTCATCTTGCAAAACAAAGTTATAAAAAAACCTGTTATATAAAGTGTAAAATCACATTTTAATAATATAAATATCAGTGACTTTATTATGTAAGAAACCAATTCAATTATCTTAATTCATTAATATTGAATCAGAAAATTTATATATATATATATGAAATTGAGACATTTTCACCATACTTTCAAAGGTCGCATAAAATTAAACTATAAGGTGTAGTGAAAAGTAATCCATTCTTTTTTGAATATATACCTTTAGTCGTTTGTAGCTTGTTTTTCGAAAATGTTATCAGTGCAAGCTTGGTGGCCTTAGAAAGATTATATTTCATACTAAAAAAATGTTAAGACAATTTGGTTATTGCTTAAATCATTATTGTTTGAGCGCATGTCAAAAATGACGACAAGCAAAGATAAAATATACCATATTCTGCAGTTTTTCTTGAATGAAGCCAAAAACCCAAGCCAGATGGCTGTAAATTTAAACAATTTATTTATGGTTGGAATACTCTAACAAGCAATAGTGGATTCGAAAAAAAATAGCTCAATATTGTCACACGAATTAACACAAAAACCTGTATAGATTGAATATCTATCTGCAAATAGCTGTTGAATCAAAACAAAATGAACATTCACAATAACGACAAACAAAAACTGTAGTGGTTGAATTGCTAAAAGTCTGCCCAAATGATGACAATGTCAGGATTGGCGGTTAGCAAGATTTTGCTGGATTTTCTGGGATTGATAGGGAATCAACTATATCCTATGAGCTTCGTTCCTTCGACCAAACTCTTAATTCCGGCTTATATTGTCAATAACTGGACAGTCTGATAAAGGTAAGTGCCTTCGCTTTCTGCTACTTTAGGGTATCTGCTAGCTATTGTATTCCATCTTGCAAAAATAATATGTCTTTGAACGCATAATGTCATCACTAATTGGAAGTACATATCAGTAACTTTATTATGTAAGAAACTTATTGAATTGTCTTAATTAATTAATATAGACTGGGAAAATTACTTTATTATTGTAATAATAAAATTGAGACGTTTTCACATATTTTAGGAAGTCACATAAAATTAAGGTTTGTTTTTATTGTTTGTTATTGGTATAAAAAAGGAAGCGATAGTTAAAATAGTTATTATAATTAAACTTCCATCAGAGAAATACCAATAAAATGAAATAAATAATGCCATGGAAACAAAGTGGAATTAAGTTATTTATTTTTATGGTATTTGGAGACTAATTTCGACAGGAAGGAGCACGGTTTTATAAAAATTACAATTAGATTTACATTATGGTAAAAAAATAACGATATAAATAGTAAATTACATTCATTAAATTCTTTCTTGTTTGTTGATTCTACAAATTGTAATTTAGTTGTTAGGATTTTATTTAAGATTCTTTCGCTCAATCTCTTGCTGCCACAATGCAGCGAAATATGTAAATTCTGCCACGGCTTGCTTAATCGACGTTTCATTTAGGTTAAACTGTTTATTCGAATTATCTGAATATTTAATAAATATAACTGTGCATTATTGTTTTTAGGCTACGTTTAATATTTCAAACATAATCTGTATTCCTTTGTTTCAAAACGAAACTATAATAGTACATTAATTCCGTTTACATACAATCCTTTCTAGGTTTTTATGTATCTGAAGTAGAGTACAATAACGAGATAACAAAACTGCTCGTGATAGATTTCATTGTTTCGCACAAATTTAGAAACTCGTTATTTTGTTGTTGTTGATTTTTTTTCTACGTTCGAATTTACAAAAATTTCGTAAATAATACAAAAAAACTTCAATGTTTAAATTTAATCGATATTTTGATAAGTCGATTCGTCAATATTGCAACACGCCGAGTAATTTAATTACAGCTTTACAAATTTCGAATAATTGAGTAATTACAAGGAATTTGTTAACGATTTACATGTTTTACGTGTTTTCCTATTAAAATTGGCGCATTAAAATATCTCAGTAATCATCTCAAAATGAACTTATCACGCTCTATATATCGCTAATATTAAGAAATCGTTTTTATTTATTGAGAAATTATATAGCACTCCTAGTTCGTTGATATTAAAATGAACGCGCTTTTTTTTCAATATCATGATATTGTTATTTTTTTTTCGTTTCGGCAAAATTGTATTTTAATTTCGCATAAAATTGCATGTAAACAGGAAAATATTAGTTGCTTTTGGAACGCAAATTTCGCTTGTATGCCATTAAAAAATCTTACAGAACGAATAATGTTAAACGAAAAATCGTAAACTAAATTTTAAGCCCTTATTTGAAAAAATAACTATCGTATTTTAAGGACTATATAAGCAATTGTATGAAAAATAACATTTTTATTATTAGATTGCAAAGCCCGACCGATTTAAAATCTCTTAAAATAATTTTCCACCGCATCGAAAGTGGTAAACTGATCAGGAAATGAAAACTTTCAATTCAGGCTGTCAAATTTTTGTTCATAAGCTTGTTTTCCGCATTTTTAATGAAATATTTGATTGATTTTCAATCAGAACTTATTTGACTACAGAGCAAGATGCATTTATTCTACTGAAGATTAACTATAAAAACTGACAAATAGTAATTCACAAAGAATGCTTCGTTATTTAGATTTTTTGGTTAATTTACTTCATTATTTTTATTGTCACATATGGAATGTTTGTTATGAAAGAGGATCTAATTATATTTGGGTATATTATTGTGCCTAATTACTCCAATTCATACGAACAATTTTCTTCATATTTTAAATAACGCAAAAAAAAATAAAACTAAATTACTTTTTTCAATTATTAAATGCTTAAATATAAATAATGTAGATATTAAAAAATATATAACTATAAAGTATACAAAATCCTAGTGAATGAACAGTAAAGCCCAAGTAACGAACAAAGGCCTGTAAAAAATAAATGTTTCCAAAATAAGTCTTCATAATTGAAAAAAAACGTTATTTTCGTTCAATACAAAACTTTATAATGCTCCAAATTGCCATTAACTAATTTTTTTCTCCATAATTGTCTATTTTTAAAGTATTTCATTTCAAAGTTGAATCTTTATTGAAGTTAGTAATACATGATCTCTTTCTGGTACAACGTGCCTATGCGGCGGCCGTTCTTACTCGGCTGTCGAGATCGCCCAGTGTTAAGTATAGTAATTCGCTGGAGATTTTTCATCAAACCTCATAATTTTCTGCTTATTAATTCCAATCTTCCTTTCTAACTTCCTAAAAACAGTATGTTTTTTGTATTAAATTGTCTATGACTGGAAACTTGTCCATAATGTAAATGAATCGCAAAACCACCGGTCGAAAAATATGAGAGGCAATTTAAGGCGACATCTAACACTCCGCACATCTTCATTCGTATATAATAATCAAAATTATGCAATATTGTGCATTTTGCGTCGAATTCCGGAGAATTTTAAAATTGTCTTTGACTGAAAAATTGTCCATGATGTAAATAAATTGCTGAAACCACATGTCGAAGAACATTCGAATTAATTTAACGCGACAAACAGCAATCACATCACTTTGAGCATGAAAATAATGCATTATTATGCATATTGCGTCTAATTTCGAAGCAATAGATCGCATTTTATGTCAGATAAGATTTAGTTAGTTAGAAAACCGCAGCATGAGTTAACTTTCAACAATAACTCTTTTTTTTTATTTTCATGATGTTTATAGGTTTTTTTCTGGCTAGTTGATTCTTAATTACCAATTTCTTCTTGCTCGCATGAATTTATGACCGAGTAAAAAATGCAAAACAACCTATAATACATATTTAATAACCACGAAATGTACTTACAACCAAAAAATAAAAAAAGCGTATTCATTAAAAAGAGCGCTGTTGTGTTGCGCAATTATAAACAGTATAGTGAACATCTATGATTACGTAATAAATACGCGCTATTATGATAAACACCAACGAATATTTTAGCAGGTAATTTTCCGTAATTTGTTTAAAAATACAAATGCAATCCTTAAATTGTACAATATTACCATCTTGTTAGCGATAAATATCAAAACAGATTATAATAATTTATCCCGGCACGTAGAAAAAAAGCACAAATTTTTCAATCTGATTAATAAGCAATATATCTATACGTTTGCCATTTCAATTAGACTGATTGAATAGGTAGCAAATTACACGTTGCTAAATTGCCGCGCTTGTTGCTCAAAATTTCATTTTTCATTACTCGAAAAGCTATAATGAACGCGCGGGCGATTTGTCCAAGTCGATGCGATTGCCACATTAATAAATGATCGTCCGGACGGTTTTTATTGCAATCTGGCAAACGATCGTTAAAGTGAAATTCAGCGAAAAACTGCATCAAGCTTTCTTCTATTATTATTATCTCTTCGCACAATTCCTATTTTAAAACGATGACTTTATTGTTTGGGGTTTTTCGAATATAATTTATTGAATATCATGTTTTTTATTCACATTTTGCATCAAAGAACGTTTAAGAATTACTTTGTCTGTGTAATTAGCTAAAAAAACGTACGAAAAGTGAGAAACTTTCCTTAAAGAAAGCTTAATAACACAGCAATTACCTTCGTAATATACGATATTTAATTAATAGCGATTACTTAGGAAAAAAATTACAAACACATCCATAAATAATTCCTAATTGTTTAATTAATTTCATGCATATGTTTGACATTTACGTATATTTACATTCACACAACACTAAACGATTACAGACGTTGCAGCCGCACACTCACAGAAAAAATGTTTTGACCAAACTTCAATGCAAGGTTATTGACGCTATTTCGCACTGTCTGCGCTAATTAGGCATTCCAGAGTACTGTCAAACAGCTACTGAGGTACAACCTGTCAATATTTTTTTAAAGAATGAATAGCTCTCAAGCAAATCTAATATTTATTAAAGTTAGAATAATGTTCCAAAAATATCGCAAAAAGGTATTTAGGAAAAATTAAGGTCATCTTGTCGTAAAAGAATTATATTTTAGATTGACAGGTTGTACCTCAGTAGTTAAAATGACATATTTTGGAATGCCTAATTGAAGGAGAAATTATGTATACGATTTATGCAAATTAAATTTCGTACAAATGCGAGGTTAGGTAGGTAGCTAATTTGATTGACTGATTGATTGATTGTATATTAAATCAGCGTGAGAGTTTACTTTCGTTTCGACGAAATCTCATCATTAATTTTATTGCATTGTGTCAGATTTAAAAATCCTGTTATTGTTTTTTTTTTGCACTAATGATGTAAATATGACGTTAATATTTTAGTGTTGCCATAAAATTTAAATTTTTTGAATAAGTGCAGAGGCGTCGCCACAATTTGTGTGATGTACTGCAATTTTTACGGCCCCAAATTATTTTTTAGTATCTTCACATTTACTATGCATAAAAGTTCTGATAATTTTTTCTTTACGTACAAATTTTTGTAATTTGCTTCCGTTTTGTCTTCAATGTTTTGTATTTTCCATCATTTTATAATTAATGAATAATTACATGATAATTATATAAAATAATTATAATAAATGAATTTTATCATTACTAATTGAAAATTGAAAGGACTGCATTTTTCATTAAAAATCTTTAAATATTTTGTTGGAAAATACCAAAAATCATAGAAAAAATGGCAAATAATTTCTTCGTGAAGAACACTAAAAATGAAAATATTTGGGCCGTTAATTTTGAAAGTGTTATAAAATTGTGCCATTAATAATTGTTAGTTATTTCAATTTTAATTGTAAATATGCTAGTGTCAATGGTGTAGTGCAACAGTGGAACATATTGCTAACATTTTGATATATTTTTAATTTCGCGACGTTTCTGAGTAATATCATATCTAATTATGAAAATAAATAAAAATGATTTTATTTATTTTATAACGTAATATACAAAAAAATGTAAGCATATACTTTAAAACGCAGTTTAAAAAATGTTAGAAATCAAAGAAATTTGCTGGGGAATTTTAATAATAAAAATATTGTTAGATAAACATCACTAAAATAGCTGGTTAGTATTTAAAGAATTTTAGTATAGAAACTGCAACGCTTTAACAGCTTTGAAACGTATGTTTTTAATATATTTACATTTTAATAGAAATTTTACTGCGAATTTTTTAATAAAAAAAGTGAAAAGACTTTCCCGTCAACCCATTTTTAAAGCGAAAAAACAAATGCTAGCTAGCTATATTATAGATATTTGTGTGAAATTCGTATTTTTCTGTATAATTTGCATTTTTTATATGTTTTGTAGAATTATTATACCGCTTGAAACTCGCACCTTTGTTCAGCTTAGCGTAAAATATTGTACATAAAATCATAAAATTATTACTGTTTTTTTAAATATGTTGACGCACATTTTTGAGTTTGTCACACATCCGCAAAGCCGACATTACATTAGAAGAGAACCCAACACGCTATTTTGATGATATTTTTTTGGTGGGACCTTGACGGTTAGTATGCAAATCGCGAATGCTCATCGCAACTAAAAAAACAAACAAACATTTTATTCAGCGATAAGCAAAGTTCATTAGAAATTATAACCGGCTGGTTACGAATAAAAATTCAAGGATTCATCGTAATATATAAAAAAATAATTATAAATCTGTTTGCTGCCGACGACGCTTGTGATTAATAATTTGCGTAATAAAAATCATAATTAAAAACAAATTATCGGGCATCTTGCTGCACTACCGCGGAGCGTTGCATAAAAAACCCATTTGCGCTTGTAAGATTTGATAAATTTCAAAACTGTTTTTTTTATTTTTCGTAAGATTTTACACGCCGATGTTTATAAAGTCTTTTAATATTTCAAGATGATTTGAAAGTTAATCGTGCAACTGTTGCATCGCATAGAGAAAGTGCAAGATTTGTGTTTCAAATATCAATTTAATAGTGCATTAATTATGTCTGCAAATAGAATACGCAAATGAATTTATGACAAGGAAAGAGATTTCACTATGTATAGGAAAATGTGCATGTGTTATTAATTAAAGCACATGTATATATAGATATATTTTTACGACGATTATTTCAACCTGTTGATGTTATTACAAAACACTTCGCTTGTGCAATTCAACCCAAAAAGTGTGAATGTAAGCAAGCGCTTTGTGTTTACGGTTTGCTGCCGCGATAATTTCCGAAAAGTTCGATTTCTAATTGAATTGTAAAAAAAAGGTGGCGGTGTTATTTAATTAATTCCAAATTCGATTCGTTTAGCCAATTATTAATAAATATTATTATAACTAGAAAATAACATAGACAATAGTCTGTGAAAGGGTATTTAAAAAAAATGAGTAATTCTCGTACAATGGATAATGTTAACGAACTTTACCATCCAACTTTCTATTTTGTGGTTCTTTGGTTTGTAAACATGAAACGAAATGCCCATGACCTGGTACTAAAAATTACATTGCAGCAATTTTTTGTTTATTTATGCGTACGAACATTTCAATTAAGATGCAAAAATTAATTTAATAAACGTACTTTGCATGGCATGAAATTACTACTTGTCAGATAAATTACATTCGTCCTTAAACGACAAATAAAAGTTATGTAAGCGTCGATATCTTACCAACAAACAATGTGCATGTGTGTGTTATTTTTTTAACTTTCAAAAAGTGATATTACACTAAATAAAACAAATTTACAATTACATCACCTCAACCATTTCTTCGTTATTAACAAATATATGAGTGTGTGTGTGCAGTGTCCTTATTTTTATTTACATGCCTATTCAAACATTTACATAAATCATAGATAAATTTGCAAATTACTCAGCATTTAAATTGTTTTTCCCCCCGACTGTCAGACCAATGCAAAAACACACATTATATGAAAATTATCATAGTACTGTTAATATTTTTTTCACGTCCGAATACAATTTCTACAAAATATTATTGGAGCATATCAATAAATAAACTGTGCAACAGCAGCGTTTTTCCTTCATACGCGACGTTTCATATTAATGTAGAATTGATGTGGTACGACACCACGCAGTGAAAGGAAAAAGAAATGATTCATTATTTAATAAATAGAAAAATGCGCTGCAATGGGAGATGTGTAGGTACAGTACAGCGTATAATGTTAATTACTTTCGACCTTCGTGACTGTTAATTGTCGGTTACGTAAGGCGGTAGCACCAGCAACAGCTTTCTGATTGATTCCGATTGCTGAAAAATGCACAATTGAAGGAAATTGAGATTGCAAATTGACGTTTTTTGCGGCTTTGCATTCATTCCAGTGATCTCGTTTTGGTTTTATGCAATCATTTACATATTGCGCATATACAAAACACTATCCTCTATTAACTAGTGTAGAACATAATTACCAAGGTCTGAAAAACAACTAGAAACTAAGAAAAAGTTGTGTTGCAATCTTTCTTCTCCGTCTAATTGCATCGGTGCGCGTTTTTTATTATGATTTTAATAATAGAAAATTGTGTGCGCTATGTTCAGATTATTTTTTTTATATTTGGTAAATTAAGGACAAACACAATCTCCTATAAAACCTTCGTCGTTCATTAAAAGTAAATCAAAGGTGTTAAAGCGAAACTTTCACTTTTTTAATGCGTTCGTTTTGTTTACTTACAGGTGGTGGTTCCGATGAATACACCTCAGAGGGTGGATATTCCGGCTTCATGTTGACCGAAGTCATGGATTCCGGTGGTGGAAGTTCCTTTTCCATACCTGCGTTAATATATCGCTCCAGGATTGAACACTGTTATAAGTAAGCCGAAAATTGGAACGTCACTTATTGAAGGTAAGTAATCTCTAAGTTTCTTTTTTAGTGTGTTGTGTGTGTTTGTGTCTATACTTTTACCGGCCGCTATGACCGACTGACGAGAGAATTGTTTGAGCTTCAGCCTTGTAACTGGCTAGAAATCCCTTCTCTCACCTGCTTTGTGGCATATAGGTGGGTTTCCTTCAAAGAAAATATATACTTTTTAATGTTTAATTGTGAGATGCACAACACTTCCGTGATTGTCACTACGAAAATGTCATAAACTCATCTGATAAAGCAACCCAGCAAAACCAATAAACTTTTAACACTTGTTTTATCTAAAATTGACGCGATTGAAGACTTTCATGCGCGCTCTTGTTAAACAAGAAATTAATCATTGCCGTAAATTTGAGGCAAATAAATAATCATTTCAAATGAAATGCATGTGAATTTTCCGGTTTTTTATACATTGTAATGCTCGAAACGGCAAAGTTCACATTTTTTTCTGTATCTGGATTGAACTTTCTGATGTGCGTGGCGGGGGCGGATGAGAGAAAGCTGAACGTACATCTGTATATTATTAAAAATTTAACTGGTGAGGTGAAAACAAACATGATTTACATCCATTTCGTAAATAAATAAAAATTACAATACACGGTAAAAATAGATTTTAAAAAATATATACAAAACAATTAAAACTATAAGGATTCCAATTCTTGACAATAATCAACCACTGAAAAGAGTTTTCTTCGTTTGGAACTCGGTGACCGCACTGAAAAATAAATTAAAACATTTTAAATACAGTTTTGTTGCAAACAATGCACGATACATATGCACTAATAATGAATGTTCACAATGGATTAAAAGCAATAAACTTAAAATTTCGCATCGTTAATATTTCTTTTAAGAGAAATTCAAACCTATTTTGTTTTTTTATAATAGCTTATAAATAGAATGACCTTTAAAGACTATCTTATGATAATTTTAATTATCTTGAATATGATTTTATGTCCAATTTCATTACGGGAAAATTAAATGTCGATTGATGTAAATATTCAAAATTGCAATATGGAGTGACCGGCTACTTCCTACGTTAAACACTAAACGAAATAATTACATTGCGTAATGTAATGAGTTTAAGTAACATGGATTTGTAATTATATTACATATGTTATTATTTAATTAAAAATATAGTTTTCGTTTAAACTCTCCTAAAAGTTTCCAAACACGCGTCAATGCATAAGAAAAGAAAAACTTTACAGACATTGGTTACATTTAATAAGATTTATTTGGTTTTATATTTGTACTGCAAGGCCAGGCAATCATAAAGTTAAGAAATTAATGTAATTAAGTAAGAAGAAATAAGACAAATTGTGTAAAATGAATGTGAACTTTTGACTATTTTATAAAAAATTAATTTGAAAAAGTAAAATGTTTAATTCTTTACAAATTACAGCAAATCTTAAAGGGTCCGAGAAAATTTTAGAAACCCGCATCTCGCAACAGGCTTACAATATTGTTCATTTTGTATGATTAGAATTTAATTGAAAAGCATTATCGCATAAATAATGCCTAGTCCGCAAAAAAGGAAATATCGTTGCAAAAGAATGACAATAAAAAGTGAACAATTCAATAATTCTCCAATTGGTTGACTGCAACGTTATTTAACAGTAAATATATATATAAAACATTCTTGGAAATTATTTTATAATAGCTAATCATGCAAAACAATTTTCAGATACAATAACTTCTTTTCAACCTTACAAATAATGCAAATTGATTGTATTGAAACAGCGACAACGAACGTTCATGATTGATAATATTGTATGTATTTAACTTTACGCATTTTTTAAAAAGAATTTTCAGTGTGCATAAATTTCTCAATTAAACAGTTACTGTTTAATTGATAAATCGATTCTAATTAAGTATCTTTGCAAAGCGAATATGCTTAATGACTATTTTTAGAAAATGTGAGAGTTCGGATACAATAAATTTGTGCAAATTAATGAATAATTATTAAAATCAATTTTCTATAATTAATCTTGGCAAATGTCCAATTAAAACGTTTATTTCATATTATTAATTAAAATAAAACAATTTTTTAATCTAAGTAATAAAAGATTTTTTATTATTTAAAATAATCGTAAAATTTATTTCCAATTAAATTCTAATCATTTATTATTTTGAGCAATAATAACAATGTGTTGACTTTTAGTCACTTTATTATCATTTTTATTAATCTTGCATCAATGATTGCAGGAGAAAGTTGCAAACATGTTTCAGACTGATAAAATACTTCCTGTAGGTGTTCATTCAATATTCATCACAAACCACTTCGTAATGAATATTTCATGTATAATTTATATCAAATTGAATAAAATATTTTTTTCCTGTAGTGTAAGTGTAATAATTTGCTTTTTTGCAGATAAAATTAAAAATATTCCACTATAAAATTACAATTGAATATTTATAAATAATGATGTTTGTTCACTTCAATGATAAATATTAAATTACAGTTAGAAAAAATACATTTGCATATACACAAATCATATACATACTATATTACCTATTAAATCTCACCTAGATTCATAAGTGTATTTCATTTTATTGCAAATTAAAACTTATTGTTAGTCCATAAAAGTAATAAAAATTTTAATTCTCAACAAAACGAATAATAATATGGGTGACTAATTTAAAAATGTTAATGAAATGCAAAACGTTATTACAAGGAGTTTATATTCAAATTTTGATCGAATTCGGTCCAAAACAGTGTAACACATTGAATTGATTAAGTGTTAAAAATTTATTAGAATAATTATCTATTGTTCGCCCTGTCAGCTTTAAAATCAAAACAATTTAGTAAGATTTCAAAGAATTTTTCTGTTATATATAGACAAAATGATTTAAAAATAACATTATAGTATGTATTAACGTATAATTTGTAAACTATGATGTTGATAAATTTACAAAATTTGTTATTGCACATATCATAAAATTTAATAATAAAACGATTTTTAATAATTTAGGATAATTATTATTACGTAATAGTTTTTGTAAATGTAGAAATAAATTATATGGAAATGAATTATTATTATTTGAAAATAATATGTAAACTAACGATAAATTTAAATTTCAAATTTCCTTATTTTCAATAATATTATTCACATTTGTATTATTTCAATAAAGAGTAATCCTGAAAGTGCATGAGAGTTTACAATAAAATTCATATTCGGCAATTTTCACAATATATTGGACCTTTTTTTCAAAGATACACAAATGCATTCATAGTTTTAAGATTAATCTCGTAGTAGATTTTGCCAAACTATGGTTCCATAGAAATCAATTATTCATTCAATGTAGTTATGAACACAAAGGAGCATTTTATAGGTGGAAAACGGACGTTAGCAGGAAAATTCCGTCATATTTTTTTTTAATGGCAGCTGTCGCTTTAGGCTTCAAATTCTTACAGAGACAAATATTTTACTTCTGGGAACTGATTTCCTCGCGATTTTCATATAAGACTTAAAACTACATACTGGACATTAAATTTAATATAGTATTATATCAATATTTTTAAAAGTATGGTTATTTTTTTAAATCTTATTACTATTTTAAGTGGTAATAAAACTATATTAAACCATATTAAAAAAAATAAATTTAGGGAACCACTTGCGAACCATTCTATCAGCTACAGTACCTTCGCCGCAAACAACACAAATTTTGTTTGCTATTTGAACAGCATTTTTACTTTTACGGTAATATAGAGCCAGCTTGCAAAGAACAACAGACAACCACATTTTAAATGTTGAAGACGTATTCAAATTTTGCAGTGAACACATACAGGGAATTATATATTGTGTGTTGATATTGTTAATTTAGAAATAGGTTTAAAACAAAGATTTGAAAATTGTGTATCAATTAAAGGTACTAGATCATTTCATCGTTTTAAACCGATTTCAACACAAAAAAATCGCTGTTACAAAATTTCCAATTTGTTGTTCAAAATATCAATATATCAAAATAAAGAACTATGTTTTAAAGTTTAAAAATGTTTAATAATGTTTGTAAATGGTAGTTGATAACGTAGAAAAAGAGTAATGTTGGATTGGCCATAAGTTCGTAAATAACAAAATACACAAACAAATTTTTATATGCCAGTTAGACCTCTTAGTAAAGCCCTTTAAATATAAAAATATAAAAAAAAAATTCGTTCATGTCAATCCAAGATACAAGGGTGCAAAGTCGTCAAAAAAGGTGAAAAGAGCATTTTTTGACGACCTCAAATGAGGGTTGCTAGTTTGAAATAATATTATCACGGATATATTGTATACTAAAGTGATAAGCTATGCTAGAAATATTAAAGTTGTACCTTCAACCCTTCTAGTTGAAATACAGCCACAAACGATAGAAAATTTTGCAAAAATAGTTGAAGTTTTGATGGGGTTATTTTCTATCTAAGGGATGTTTTCGATAGCTTTTACATATTGCCGTAGAAAGACCTATTCTTATAGATCATTTTTGCTCCTACACATTTTTTTCTAGTGTTAATAATAATGATAATATAAGCTTGTTTATAAAGCATAAAATATGACAAAATTTGCCTGCTTTTCGAACTTCAAATTGGTATATTTTCTAAACTAATTATAATTGGGCATTATGAATGCTTGATATGTAGTATAGAATAGTGAAGATATATATACTGAAAATTTCATAAAAAT
>JARJDW010021416.1:0-15478 GCA_030264715.1 Adinopsis sp. GC000173
AAACCTCTAATCTAAGTCTAAAATATTATAAATTGGCAATTTGATATCTCTATATTTGTTTTGATGATATAATAAATAGTTCCGGAATGAAGTAAAAACGTTCTGGAGCATTCTGCCTGATAATTCGTTCTACATCGCTTAAAAATATCTAAACAATGCTCTATTTTTATAGTAGCAGTAGGTATCTCATAGCAATTTATTAAAAAAATAAAAGACAAGTCTACTATTAGTTTCTTTTTACTAAAAGGTGCCCTCATATTATAAACAAATACTACTGTTAATTTATAATTCAATGTTTAAACCATTACTGCAGTAAATTTTATTGACTTGTTGGATATTGCTCCTAAAAAAACCAGCATACAATTTAGAAAGAATAAACTCCCAAACTGAGTCATATTTAGACCCATAATCAATTAAAATTAATAAATTCGATTATCACAACAAACCTTACCTTCCATATAGTAATAAAGATAATTTTATACATTTCATTTAATGTAATTGAACGTGTCTTACCCGCTCGATATTTAATTAGTGTGGACATCTAGACAGAGTTAAACACTTTAACAAATAAACATTTTGAATGGACATCAATAGTAGTTAGAATCAACATGATTTTCACACCTAACTACAATAGCTATCTTCATTTCTTCCGTATAAAAACTATTTATTTCATATTAGGGCTTTTCAAAAATGACACTACCTTTTTAGGTTATGTGTAAATATGACAGTACTGCCAACATTCTACCACACGGCTGTTGTTATAAATTCGGTTGGTAACATTTTCTTGATTGCAATGCAATTGATTTTAGTTATAATTTTAAATTATGAAATTACAAATACTATTTCTTAGAAGGGCATGGTCTTAGTCATCAATTCGTTATGTGAATCATAAACTGCTCAATTTGTCTTAATATACTTGCAACATTCTATCACTGGGTACCTAAAGATTTGTTTGATAACAACATTTTGTGCCTATTAATATTTTTGTAGATTGTTATTGAAATTCATAGATTTTAGCAACAATTTTAAATATATAAGAATGTGATATTCAAGTTTCAATTTGTTATGCACCTAAAGATTTGATTGATAACATTTTGACCCTATTTTAATAACTTTATAAAGTGCTATTAGAATTTATAGATATTTGCTTTTAGTTACCCACAATTCAAGTCATGCATCCGTAAGGTAGCACTCGATTTGACCGTACAGTACGCGTACAGTAATAAATTTGTTGTTAAATTATTGTAATTCCACGCATAATCTTAATTTGCGCTATCGAATAAAATTCGGCGAGTGACATAACCCAAATTCATTGCTAGCTCCCATGCATATTTAAGCAGCAATTTATTTAGCGCTGCTGATCGAGGATCGCTTTGATATCATTTTTTCTCTCTACTACTACACACAATCTGAAATTCGACTTACCCATCTCTGTGAAAACGCAATGCATCCATCGTATTCAGAAACATGACGAATAATTAGATTAACCCATATTTTCCACTTGGCACTGTAATAAAATTAACAAAACTTTATTAATTTGCAATGCATGGCATGAGCATAGGATGGGATAGGGGGAGGTAAAACCGCTTTTTTGTTTGCATATTCCGCGCGACATGGCATGGAAAAGCGAAAAGATTAAAATATTTTACGAGTGTAAAGCTCGAATGCAGCAGCAAGTGTCCTTATCAGACCAGAGAGAGAAAAAAATAAATGTGAATATAACACCCCATAACGAGAGCGACCGGCGCAATTTTCAATGCAATAAAACAAGCACTTCAAGCCGTCAGTTTGCGATAAACATTACCTACTTACATTTTAGCGGCGTTTTTTTCGGTATTGAATTCAATTGATATTTAAAACGGTGTAATTTTCTTTTAATTAATTAACACAAAATTTTGAAGTTGTGCTATAAAATGCATCACAAACAAATAATATAAGTTTAATTTTTACAATATTTATATAATTTTTAATAAATAAAAGTAAATTCTAGTGATTCTGCTTAAGCTTCCGTTTAATCATCTAAGTTAATTAAGTTAGGTTAGGTTAAGTAGGTAAGAGCGGTTCCTTCTTATGTCATTTTAAACCCTTCGGTACTTGATAAACTTTACGATAATTTATTGTTATTTTTAATAAACTAAAAGACCAAATGTATGGAAATGCATAATATATGTGATTAAGAAGTTGGAAAATATTAAGAATGTGACAAAAACGTTTTAAAAGGTTACGAAATTAGAATAAATTTATCAAAAAAACAGCTCACTTATTACTTTAATAATATATTATATTAGTTTTAATCAAAGTTTACATACAGATTTAATAATTGTAACACGGCATAAACATTACCTACTAAATTTTAACGTATTTGGGGAATGAATTTAAGTGTATTGACACCGGCATGCATCTTTTTCAATTTAATAAACACAAAATTTTGCGGTTGTCTTAATAAATTGCGATTATATAAATACATTTCAACCAAATATAATAATAATACAATAAATTAATTTTTCCCAAACAAAAAATTTCCTATTTAATTTTAGCGTATTTGAGAACTACATTGAATTGATATTAACACCGGCATGCGTTTCTTTTAATTTTAATTAAAACAAATTTTAACGCTTGTCTTAATAAATCGTGATTACAAACAAATCCAATAATAATAATACAATAAATTAATTTTAACCAAATTTTGCACGCAGATTTAATATAAACATAATGCGATGATTTAATTAAATTTTACTGCTACACACAAACAGCGCTCACTAAATTTGCAATAAAAAAACAATATATCAAAATGTTGTGCCTGCATAGTATAAATATGTTAAATAATAATAGTAATAATACAAAAAAAAACGTTAAATATTTTCTATTCTCGAGCAAACACATTAATATTTCTCATCGTCAGAGAAACATTTTAATAAATGGTGTATGACACTTCAAGACAGATTTTGACTTGAATAACTTTTGTGTAACAATAGCGGCTTGATTGGAATATAAAATGCGTTGAATGGAAATATGAAGGAAAAAAAAACATTCCTGAAATATTAATGTGAATATATATATATGTATGAAAATATGAAAATTCTAACGGTTGTGATGGCAAAATAATCGCATGTTCAGGAAGTGTTTAAACATTTAATTAGAAAGGAAACGTGCCAAAAAAATGGTTGTTGTGTATTTTTGTGCTTAACCATCGGTATATCTTACATAAATCGGTTCAAGGCTCGTTAATTAATTGATAAATCATTACCTTGTTGGAAAATCCAAATACGACAAATTGTAATCACTTCACATAAGCACATTTAAAGTGTTTTTATTTTTTTTTCGTGTGTTGTTGTTTGTTGATGTTATTATTGAGAGGAGGCGGTTTGTGAAAATAGTGAAAACGCACACCGATTATTATTGCAATTAATTAGCACATTGTTTTAGAGATTGGTCATTAATACGGTTTGAATTTTAATAACGATTTTATCAGCACAATTGGAATGATATTTAGGACACATGAGATTATAGTACGATACGATATAGGGTGTTTGAACGGAATGAGGAGGAGGTAGTGACGAGATTAGAAAGAGACAAAAGGAACAGCATGCGCCTGAGCCAAACATGAGACCATCTATGAAGATGCGCAAAAACAACCATAATAAACATCTTCATAGGCTCTACATTTGCGTTCTCGCTTCCTCTCTCTATCAATTCCAACATTCTCTTCTTTTCCATCGTATCATATATAATACTTTTATTTTTTTTATATAGAATCGGGTGATGGACAATTAAATAACTTAATACGATATCATATTAATTCGACAAAAAGGTAAATATGATTTTATTTATTAAATTACAAATTAAATGTGTTATAATCAAATAATAACATTCGCATACTTTACACGTAAATGTGCGTCAATTCTTACACGAATTTCGTTTTTTTAGTCATTCTTTAATAAAAGTAAACATAATTGATAGATTAAAACTTTAAACTAAAATAAAAATGTCATCATGTTAAGCTATGATTTACAATATATGTATATGATATATAAAAAGAAATTAAAATAGGTGTTTTACAAGAATCGAATGTTTACATTCGTTAACAATAATTAATAATAAACCAAAAAGATGCTCTTTGGTGTTTTACATACAATTAATAAACTTCTTGTAAAAGCGGACATATAAATGATAAAATAAACTTAGTTTATAGAATATTTTCTTATTTAATTAAAGTAAATTAATATTTTATTCAGTGTCGTGATGGCACAAAAACAGATGCGGCATCATACGAATCATAACCTAATCGACGTGTGTGTTTGTAGATTTCATTTGCAGTGGAGACCATGAACAATGGCTGCTTCAGCGAATCGGCGAGCTCCAACGCCAAGCGTAGATCCTTCTGCATGTGCTCCAAACGATGCGAAACGTTCTCAAACGCTCGCTTCTCGATCAACTCGGCCTTCTCACTCAAATACGGCGAACAGAAATTGGTCAAATTGAATACGTCAATCACGTCCTGCAACTTGAGGCCGGATTGATCCGCAAGGGCTAAGCCTTCTGCTAATCCCAACAACGCAACGCCTTTGATGCTCTGCAAGATGAGATTGATCTTGGTGGCGAAACCAACATCGCCCAAAAAGTACACGTATCGGCTGATTGCACGGAAGCAGGTCGAGCACTCCTCATACAGCGATCGGTCGCCGGATGCCATGATAAAAAGATTGCCTTCATTTGCCTCATTCTTGCTGCCCTGCAACTGTGCTTCGAGGTAGCGTCCGCCGTGGCTCTTGATCACCTGGCTGATTCGCGTTGACGATTCCGCATCGACGCTCGACATTTCCACATAACCTTTATTTTCCAAATTTGTTCTATCGTAGAGAAATGCGTACTTTTCATTAACAATCTAAAAAATAAAAAAAAACATGTTTTTACAAGGACGTCATTCTAATTATGTGCAAGCTAATAATGTTTACATTTTATTCTACTATATATTATTGTTAAAAAGTTCTCCTTTTTGATATCAAGAGAATTAAACAGCCTTGAGTGAAAAATACAATTACAAAGCATACAATTTTCCAGCTAGAAAAAACAATTTAATAAAGCTATAAATTATTTGTTTTATTTGGTATGGGATGATAAGAATATTATACCTACTCACTAAAGCTAATTTTAAGCGTTTTAAAAGTTTCGATACGTAGATTAAGTTTAAATTCACCAAATTCCAGTTTCTGGCTACTTTAAAAGATTTAATCTGCGATAATTTGTTGCGCTTTGCCCTTAAAACTACCACAACTTAATTTCATTTCTTCTAAAATACCGCTAATTTATTAATTCACACCCTCGGGTGCACGACATCAATATGCAATAAGCAAACTACAGAAATATTTAATCGTTTTTTAATCAATTCAATGCAAAAATCGTTCCAATATATTGTAAAATCGATGAATATTTATCGCAGCCCTAAGAAATGTTGAAAGCATTTAAAACAATAACATCATAATTTGTTAAATATTCATGTAGATAAATAATTAAATTTACATTTCGCTGCAATTTTTTTTGCTCCTGCAATAAGTACCTGTTGTTGGTATTATATACTCTCTATACATATATAAAATTTGTTCTAGAATCTACGTAAATTAATATTTAATTCATAAATATGTTAAGCTGCCAGTTTATAAATTAAATAGTAGCTAGCTAAACGTTGTCATGCTTTTTTTGCATCAATTATTTGTAGATTCCATTTTTATTTTTATCTCGATAAAAACTGCAACAAAAAATGATACATAATTTATTACATGAGAATGTAATAGGCAATTAATTAAATTATATTACAATAAAATATTTTTTTTAATTTATATTATTCAATTTACTTTTTTAGTATTGCTACGATTCTTAGACATTAAATTTTTGAATGCGATTGTTCCTTTGCGATGGAAATTTTTGGGAATGGAGTCCTTCTCGATTTTCGATGAATAATGATGAAGTTCGATAGAAAAGTTGATGGAAAATACAAAAATCAAAGAAAATTCCTCATAAGAAACTTGGAGATATTAAAAAAATAATTGGTCTCTAAAAATTATTAGTAAAATCAATAAAAAATGAAAGTATCTTTCAAAATGTGTTAAACTAACTAAACTGAACTAACAAAATGACCTACAAGTTTAGTCGTCGTATAAGCGATTTAAAAATAAGAGTATTTGGAGATGTTTGGAATATAGTCCAGTGGAAGCGACAATATTAAACAAAAAGTGAATATAATTGAGAATTGATGTAAATAGAGAGCCTCCAATGCTAAATTTTTGTAGACTATGTACTTTCTTAATTAAAATTTCTTTGCAATGTTTTTTCAAAAAGTTTATAAATATGCACAACAACAAATTTCGCATGTAGTTTGTTTACTTGAAAATCAAAAATTATAATAAATTAAAATAATATTCGTGTTATCTATGAAAGAGCTGCGATAAGCAGTTATCTAACACTTTTATGAAATTGTTTATCATCACATTTGCCATTGAAAAGGAATGTCTTGCCTGCCTTTTGTAAGTCAATTGTAAAATATTATCCTATAATAAATTTATATTTAACATACCAATTAGGATTGTTACACTTCGCTACAAAAACATTCAACACAAATAGTTTTGTTCATTGACAGCCAATTATGAGCGCAATGTGAAAAAATAAGACAATAATAATTTGATAAATAAATATAAATATACGTACCGCATCAACGGCAGCAGGATCGCTAACGCAAACAAATATTATATCGGAATTATCAACGACATCGCAAATGTTCTGATATTTGTGCACCAAATTCGGAAATCTTTCCTGCGATTCTCGCTCCACTTCTTCGGCCTAAAAAAAGAAAGCGTTTAGTATTCATCATCAAAAAAAAAAACACAAAAAACAACAGTTGTAGCAATCTACAATTTCCGCACAACTAATTAAAATAACACATTGTTTTTGTTGCAATAAATAATCGAATGAATGATTAATTGCATTATCTGCATTAAAAAGTGATTAATAACGAATTTTCCATTCACTGCAACAAGTATGCCTGCGATTAGATAATTTCAAGAGCGAAAAAATGCAGATTAAAACTTTTTGAAGGCGAAGCAATCGTTTAGCAATGCCACGCTCAAATTAATTTCATTTTCCTGGAATGTTTTATGCATTTTTAATATTATATAAATACACAATTGTTGCGATTACTAGGAAGATTCTAAGAATTTATATAATATATTTGATTCAAAAGAATAATAATATAATACAACATTAACTTGATGGGCAAAATCAAACTAATTCTTCGATAATCTCTACTTAGAAACAGTATTGGATAACAGACTTAGAGGTTAGTTTAGTAATAGTTTTTACACAAAAAGACAAAAATATTATTGTTCTATTTAGAGATTGGTAGTGAATTTGTTTTATTGTACGATTTTTGCATAAATTTTCATTTTTATGCGTTTTTTGATTTTCCTCTACTAGTGGTAGGCTCGTCATCAGATGCATCATTGTATTCAGATCTAGAATACAAAGTAGTAGTCAGTAGAAGGGTATCAAGAACATGTTAACCCATAAAAGAGAAGACAATTTGTGGGTTAGCCCGAATTCACGCATATAAAATTGTATTTTCTTTTTCTGACTGAACAATAAGTATCGTCTTTCCTTTCCTTTTATCATATTCTATCTATTAATTTTAAAATGCCTTAAATTAATATCGTATTCTTTTGAAATCAAGAACTATTTAGAAATTCTTAGCTTTATTTATACTTGAGCAAACGCTTTTTCATAAAAAAACATAGTTTACGTCTGAAAATCGACTCAGTACTGACAACCCTATCAATTAAAAAGTCATATTTTATTTATTAATTTCAATGGGCCTAAAAATTTATTTGAATAGGTTAGGTTAGGCTTGAGTGTACTCTTTTTTATATTTTTTTTTCTTCTTCTAAAAATCAACTGAGTACTGCTTCATTAATTAAAAAGTGTGACATATTATTTTTAAGGGGGTCTTAAAAATTTCTTAAAAGAGTTTCTCATTGCTTCCAAATCCGACATTGCGTAGAAAACCTCAGCATTGATTAGGCTTTAGTATTTATTCGCTATCATGTCGTCAACGGCGAAAATCTATAATATTCCAAGTATAGCTATTTTGGAAAGCCACCTACAAACAAACAAACAAACATACAAGCAATATTAATTATTTGCGTTTTCGTGCGAGGTCAAAAAACCCTTAGACAAAAATGAATGCGATCGATTTGGTAAAAACACTCGGTGATGTATTTGCGTGGCTTGAATAATGGAATGGTCTATGATTTTTGAACGTCAGGTAGGTAAAGAAAAGACATAAGCGTTACCATAAATCTCCGAAAATCTACAACTCTTCCAACAAGCGAGGGAAAGAAGAAATAAGGGAAGCGATTTCGGTTCAGGCATGCGTTTACAGCAATCTAATAATATTGATCGTCTAATTTCGCGCCTTTCTAGAATATTTCTACTCTACCAGCAATTCTATTTATGAACTTATCCAAATATAAACATAATGTTATTTTTTCAGTTAAGTAATGATTATGACGAGCAACTCCAGCGCACCATTTCCATGTTCCTATCCCTATTGATTTTTAATTAAATGCTAAAGCAACGTCATTCGGAAACGTAGAAAATGATTGATACGCAAATGAGCGTGTGATAATAACTTAATTTCATCAAATTGTTGCTTCAAATATAGCGTTAAAATAGTATAAATATGGAAAAAGATGAAAGATAGAATGAACGTATGTAAGAATGCCATGTTGTCGTTTGCAAAGGCAAGCCATTGTGTTAAAACCGTTGGTGTACGGATGTAAAATGAAACAAACGATAACAGTAACTATGCTGTCGAGAGAGATGGGATGGAATGACGAGGTTACGGTCGATATGGAAGAGAGAGAGAAAGGTTGAAATGCCAACGTAGCGCTCCAAAAACGAGTATTATTGCAAACGTAATGCGAAAGCGAGATGGAGAATACGGAGTAGACATGCTTGATAGCTAAATACGACCGACTTCCCCTTCGTTGGTTAAAATGGACTGGCTCAGTCGTACCTAAACTTTAAAGCAGCATACATGAGCTCTGATATAGGTTCAAAGTTGAAACAAACAGCAAAAATCATATTCGACCAACAAAAAAAAATTACTGTAAATATAATAATAAGTGAATGTTGTTGTGACGTCCATTTTCTTCCATATTTTATTAGTAAATATTTTATGTAAAATTACGGATTATTTGATTATGTCTATAGCTGGTGAGTGAATTATTATACCATGCATAAACACGAAACGAAATTTATTATTATTGAAATGATAATAAAAGGAAATCTTATCAATTCTTGGATTATTCATTGTTTGATAATTGCATTTTTTTACAAATCAAAATGTGAAAAATATGGCGAGTCATATTATTGTGCTATGATGATGTTTTTTTCGTTATTTGTAATTTAATTATCATGTTAAGAAAGCGTTAATATTTCGTTTAAAGAAAGAAAAATTTCACTGCAATGCGTATTAAGTAATGTTACATCGTATTCTAAATTAAAGCGTGTGCTTGCGTATTTAATATGAAAATAAAAATGTTTCGAAGGCAAAAAAATATGATTCGCGTCACATAGTCAAGTACGAAACACCTGTTCTCATTATAATAATGCTAAGATGAAAACTATTTTTGTAGGTAATTAAGCGACACACACAAAACAGCTGCGTTAATTTAACTAAAAATCAAAACGGGGACAATGCATGTTAGAATATGGATAAAAAAGGCCGGCTTGTTAGTGCCGGAATATTTCTGATATGGTTCCTATTAATTCCCTTAAACAGTCTATCAGTACTCGCACATAGTCGTCATAAAGATGGGTTAAAACAACGTGGACCCGCTGGTTGTTCAAGTACACAATATCAAAAATCGTTACATTGCAGGGATGTCGTCATCGAACGTCCCCTCGATATACCTGATAATGTTATCCATGTAGTATTACGAAACACAACCACCACCTCTGTAGATGCCGCCAATGTGGAGCAGTTAGAATGGACCGAAAGTCATTTAACGGATATCGATACATTAATTATCAATCCACAAAAGTTGGTCCGTTTGGATATGAGCTACAACGATATTTCAAAACTCCAACATTTTCAATTTCACCAATTCATCAGTTTAAATTACATGGATCTGTCTCATAATCAAATCAATGATCTTCCTCGCACCGTATTTGTTAATGTCTCGTCGTTAGAGCGTTTATGTTTGTCACATAACAATATCTATGCAATTCCTTTCCAACTGTTTGCTCCGATGCAAACTCTACGTGTGCTAGATCTCTCACACAACTATTTAGTTAAATTACTAGATCATTTCTTCAAATTTAATAAATACATCGAAGAGTTATTACTGAACGACAATAAATTTAAAACACTAACATCAAATGCACTGGCGGATTTGGTGGAATTGAAGCGATTAGATCTATCAAATAATTCATTAAATTCGGTATCAAAAGGCCTTTTCGATTCACTTAACAAATTGGAGTACTTAAATCTAGCAAACAATCCCATCTTAAACATTGCAAGTGGTACTTTTCGTGGTCTACATAGTCTTAAAAGCCTAAATTTAAGTGGCAACAAATTAAAGCAACTAACCTATGGCATGTTCCACTTCAGCCAACAGCTACGTTCACTCACATTGGATAATACAATGATTGAAGTCTTGCATAACACGGAACTACTCGGGTTACCGAAATTGGAAGAGTTGAATATAAGGAATAATAAAAATCTACACGAGATTGAATCGTATGCACTCGCTGACACTCCAGCAATTGAAATATTAGATATAAGTGGAAACGCTTTAACATTCTTACCGTTTACGATAATGAATTTAACTAAGTTGAAAGCGCTAAATATAAGTAACAATCCATGGGGATGTGATTGTCGAATGTTCTGGTTTGGGCCATGGGTATCCGAGAAACATCGCGATGATGCCCTAATATTATCCGATCTGAGTTGCAAGCATAGCTATTATAACGATATGATCGAAGCCCTACAACATCTAAATTGTACTGGACCACTTCTACTTCATAAAACTCCGACCAATTTGTATCGACTGAAAAGCCACGCTTTATTAGAATGTAGATATAATGCCAATCCACCACCTTCAATAACATGGATAACACCACTCCGGGAGGTCTACCATTGGAATCCCGATCCATCCATACCGGATATATTTGATAAACACCCGCATGCCCATAATCAGTATATGGTCCCTATGAGGAACATACCTCCTCGAATACAAGTCCTCGACAATGGGACACTGTACATACAAAATGTCACACGAGCAGACTGCGGACGATACACTTGTTATGCCAGCAATCCAGTTGCCAATCAAACTTCGGACGTTTTACTACACATAGACCCAGCGGATTGGAACCATATTAGAATTTTAAGTATTATTGTTGGAATTCAATGCGCTGCAGCATTCTTAGGCTTAACACTACTAGTCCAAGCGATTCGACTCATTTTGAAAAAGTAAGTTTTTACCTAAAACTTAACTTTTAATTCTGGATATTTATGCGAATATTACATGTTTATTTTATTCGAATTAGGTTTGGAATCCTAAACAACTGCTGCAGTTTCTGTAAGCGAGATAGAGTATCACCTCGTGCCAGGCAAATCTACGATTTGTTGGATAATATCGAGCGCTACAAGTCACAACAATTGGAGAAATTGCGCGAGAATTATACGCAGCAGGTAATTAAATACGTCGTTGCTCATGTTTTGTCTTCGATGAATGACTAATCTATTATTTGTTTTCGCTACCAATTAGGTGCATCGGATTAAGGACAATTGTACCCAGCAAGTGGAGTGGATACAAAACAGCTACCAGGCCCAAGCCAAACATCTTAAAGATTTCAGGGACATTGGAACGCAACATCTAACAACGCTGAGAGGCCAATACCACGATCAGGTTAATTAATTAATAATTGATTTAGTAATGCAAAATAATTAACACGATTTTTTATGTTGTATGTACAGGTTCGCAAAGTTCGCGATTATTCGACGACGCAGCTGAATTGGGTGCGCGAAAACTATATATTCCAACGAAACAAAATTCGCAAATTCAGCGCCCACAAGGTGCTGCAACTGCGCGAAACCTACAAATATCAACAACAGACACTAAACAAAGTACTGGAGAATCTGCCAAGCTTGTACTTTGAGAACTGTCGGGCCGGTACGTGTGGTAAAGCAGATTCAATCGTGTTCGATCCCACGGATGTTGACAGCATCGACATGTACATCAAGACGAAGATCGAGAAGCTGACCATCATGGACGATATCACAGCCGATTTGGTGCAGAGTAAACTATCGTTGTACTACACACCGACCGAACGCTCGCTTGGATCGAAGACGGCCCACGATGGACTAGCGGGCGTGCATATTAACTACATTGAAAACGAACCGCACATACCGGACTTGAAGTTCCTATCGCTGCTGTCAGCACCACCCGGTGCATCAACGGCCATCAATATGACGCTCAGTTCCAACGATCTGCGCAAGCGATTGGAGGAGTGCGATCGTGCGAACGAAGCGTTCGATCCACTCCAGCAACTAACAAATAGTACAAGTTTACCGGATATAACAAATCAATGTGAAACCAAGCAACATATCAACGATGCGAATACAGGGGGTTATGGTGACGATGATTTCGACACCGACGACGATGACGACGAGAATGGCAAAGAAAAAATGAAGCGACATGAAACTGCCTTGTAAATCAATGATATATACACACATTAAAAAAAGTGCGGCGCTGTGTTTATTCAATTTAGTTTTTTGTCTTGTTTATTTTTTTCTCTATTTTTATTTCGCTAAAGTCTGTGATAGTGTGAGTACCGCTATGTCATCAAAAAATATATGAAAAAGAAAGTATAAAATCCGTCAGTGCCAACAACTAACTAAAAAACAAATACGATTCTTACACCCAATTCAGTTTTCGTTTCAATTTCTTCTTTGTAAAGAATTGTAACCTATTTTCATGTTCAAGATAATAATGATAACAATAAAATCTACGAGAAAAATTCAAAAATTATTTTCATTAGTGCTGGTAATTTAAAACTAAAATCATCCTACGTCAATAAATTGATAAATATTGTAAATATTATAAATATTATAAATAATAAACCTAGTCAGCACTTAATGCACAAGACTGAAAATATCAAAATTGCGTGGAACGTTTTTAACAAAATTTTATTCAAGACGATTTCTTTGTAAAATAGTATACATATTAATACTATTACTACTACTTAGGGTGAAATTACACGAATTTGCATAGCGATGACAGGGTGTAAGAAAAATTAATTTAAATAATGTTTAATTCGCGTAATTTCAATACAAATAAATTGTTTCATTTTTAATCTATCTACCAATATTTAGTGCGTTAGAATTTATTATTAGCGAAATAATAGTTTTCGGTTGTTTAGTAAGTCAGTCAAATGATACATAATCTATTGAATTAAATTAAGATTAGAAATGCTAATCTAATTAAACAAAAAAATAATAATAAATATGTTTAATTACTTCCAGAAAAAATATATGAATTAATTTTCTTAATTAATAAATTATTAAGAATAAAAATGGATGGTATAAACAGATAATATTTAAAATAAAGTATAAATATTTTAAGCGGGTACCAATCAAATATACAACTATTTTTCTTATCAAAGGATATTTCTTGTTAATGTTGTATGTATATTGTGATTTTTTAGATGTAATTCTTAGCATGTATTTGTTACTTATTAATAAAAATTGTAATGAAGCATTTATTCGCCTTCAACTTCAATCCAATTCATCAACCAACCAAAAATAAATAAAAAACTACTACCGTACTACCTCCGCCCGAAAATATGGTACTTTGTAATATTTGTTATTTTTGACTGATATTTAAATTGATTTCAATGCAGTTGTTGATCAATGTGGTGAGGAAACAAAATCATAGAAGAAGTTCTAAATTAACATTTTTTTAATTAAAAACATAAAATGAGATATGATAGAAATGATTTGATTTTAATGCAGTTGTGGAATAAAAACAGCACGTTTTGATGAATCACAATTATAGAAGAACTTAATGTTTTTAAAATTATAAATAAAAATTAATGAAAATTTTGAAAACAGATTCTTGAAATTCATATAATCAAAATTAGTTCATATTCGTCTTTCCAACATTATAATTTGAAATAGGAGAAACAATGTTAGCAAACTATGAAATTATTTTCAAGAATCCTCATTCTTTTTCATGAGGGATGATTGCAATCAACGTTGCAAGTTGTAAATGAATATCACACGTTTTCAGACACGTGTATGTACGATATCTTCGGGCATATAGAGAGTAGATATCAATTTATTATAAAAAATATGATAGGATTCTTACCTTGGTTTGTGTCCTGCTGTAAACGTTCACTTTATGTCCCGACGTGATTAGGTTTTTAACAATGCCCGAACCCATAATACCCAATCCTAGAAAACCAAATCGTAGATTCGATGCTGTGATATCTCTGCTCTTCACCTCCTCGGATACATTAAAATCAATTTTTGGTTCTTCCTAAAATTCAAGGCGATTAGTGTTATATAAAAAAGTAAATAACAACATCATAAAAATTGATGTCTTATTTTATTTTAAGACATTTTTATTTATGATAATTACGCATGACATAAAACGGAAGTTGTAATTGTACTAAATCATAATAAATTCAGAGAAACAGATTTTTTGTTCATTTTCCCAAATTTAAAAAAATATATCTAAGCGCTATCTTAACGTAGCCGAAACATAATCGTATTTTTAAAATCAACAATAATTAATTGCATATTAAATGTAGGTAATGACTAGATCATAATGTTGTCATTACAATAATTTCCATCGTTTACATTAACTATGTTACCTACTAGTTGTTTTTTGTGCCTGGATGTGCGTTACGCTAACGACGTGAATTGCATTTTTATTATCGTAATAAAAGTAATACACTTGCGTGAATTAATACAAACTGTATTGATATGAATAAACAGAAGTGGTGTTCTCAGATTTGTTTCGGTAACTGCAATAATAATCGATGCGTAAAAATGCGACAATTTTATATAATATGTTGCTAACTAGTCATTGATTGTGTTTGTGAATCCAAATAAAATTCGTCTCTCAAATTGCCACTTATTTAGTTGTTTATGTTTTTCTACGAATTTATTTAATGTTCAACATAAACAAATCCGTCAAATTTCCATCACAATTTAATATTGAAACTACACAAAATTAAATTTTCATCTCTTTGATTATTTAATGCTTGCAATAATATAAATATTTTTTTAAATAAATGAGTTATATATTAATAAATATAATTAATTTGATTAGGTTTAAAGAATTTCATTGTGTTGCAAGAAATTGAAAGAATGCTGAATTAATAAATTTGTGAATGAAAAGAGACAAAATAAATAAAA
>JARJDW010021419.1:0-24041 GCA_030264715.1 Adinopsis sp. GC000173
AACCAGCCACTAGATAACAACGTGCAGTGAAATTAATACGAAATTAATTGGAAGTAAGTAATCCGATCAACGACAATTGCGCAATATATAGGTAATGTAGACGACCGAAAATAACAACCTTATAATCTGCAATCAAATAGAAAATGTGAAGCGAAGTGTATAAAAATGATATTTTTGTACTTAGACTATGAAATCTATAAAATATTCTATAAAATAGTAGTTCTAATTTAATGTAGGTAAGAGGTGGTGTTATATTCAGTAATTATTCGTGTTATATTGGTTGCATAAGAATACACTTGCAAAAATATTTTTGTTATTTTTAAATAAATTACTGTGTAAGTACAAAAAAATGTTATTGATAACACTGTTAGGAAATGTGATTTCTTCACTCGTTTTGTCGCGACACTTCGCGCAAGCGCGTCGTGTCGCAAATAGATTCGTGAAGAAATCACATATTTCCTAACCTTGTTATCAAAATTACTATTGTTGAGCTTTAAAAAAAGTACAGTGTGTTGTCTAATAATTGAAGACTCTGAATAGAGAACTGACCTATTTTTTGCAAACAAAATCGAAAAAGAAAATGATTGTTGAAGAATGCGAAAAGTGATTGTAAACAGCGATGAAATGATATTGCTGTGAAAAAGAAAACGGATCCTGCCGTTTGGCCACTAACTAACTCTATAGCCATTTACGTTTTATGAAAGGAAATATCTATGTTATAAATAATTTGAATTTTATGCATTAATAAATACGCTTCATTTATATCATCGCCATAATGATAAATAAATAAATGAAACAGAAACAACATAATGATTAGCATTAGCATCGATTGCTGCCTGCCTTCTCTATTATTGGCTTTGTGTTTCTTTATTTTTTCTGTTTATCAAGCTCGGTGGAGTTAGACTATAAATGGAGGTATATATACAGACGCTCGCGCACATTCTGCACATTCATCGCAAAACAGCAGCAACCTGCTAATAAATAATAATTGTGCGAAAGAAAACAAATAAAAGAAATAATAATAATGTCGTTGCCGCACTTCTATCGCAACTCGTGCTACAGTGATTCGGTTGAAATGCACAAATCATTGATTTGCGGTAACGTACGTTTTTTTAAAATTAGATTATTGTTTTTAATTTACGTATTAGTATCTTAATTGTGGTGTTGAAACCCTCTCAAATGAATTCTGTTGTAATTTTTGTAACACCAAAAAATGTGGGAGGAGTGGGGTTGGCATGTTTGCTGCTACTTTATGCGTATTAATAAATTAATTTTTGTTTCGCTTTTTGTTTGTTTAGTGGAAGATATGGAGCAATATCTTCATTATATTGGAGGTGGCGCTGGTGCATTAGCGCTGACGGGAGTCGCCGCCGCATCGGCCTTCTATCTGGCGAGCCGTCCATCGTCCGAACGTCTCCTCTGGCCGATAGAGGAACAGGTCTTTGTTGAGGTGAGTCGCCATATGCATATCATCATACATATTTTCATTCAAGGAATACAATAGAATTATTAGTTGTTTATATATATTTGTATTTGCATCCGTGCATAATTAATCAATCAACACCATTTGCGTCCATCTAGCAGGATGTTTATCAACAGGATACCGATTTGAATATTGACGCTGTTTAGACCGTTTAATAGTAATGATAAATCCGATCGATGCGGATATGCAGCGGTTTTTTGCCTTAGCAAAAGAAAATAAAACTTAATCCGGACCTGTTGTATCGCTCATTAAACTAGTATAAATTGTGCATACATGTATATTTGGTTGTCCACATTCACAAGATTTCATGCATGCATACTTAATATATTTTTTTATAACAAAGACAAACCAAATTTGGCTATGTCATGAATCAGGCGATAATTATTAAATAATTAATTATAGAATCAAGTCACAATTCAATTATTAATTAAGTCAGGAATTAACGAAAAAATAAATATACATACAGTATTTATGTATATTTTGGATCAATTACCATTCGAGTGTGACAATAAATTCCATGTGGACCAATTAGTAGATTGCTAAGTAACCATTTCAACCAAATTAGAATTCAATGACTGGCTGAAATACTTATAAATAGGTATGGCAAAAAATGTATGTATGTATACAGTATGTTGCATAATATATAGCGCGATATACTACGCGTATAAAAATAATAATAAAGTAAGGTCGTCATTCAACAAGCAGCCGGAAAAAAAATGATTCACTAACGATACGGAGGATATAAATACGTGGTGCGATTTTGAAGGTTGGCATCGCAGTAGAAAAATTCGCGAAACACGCGCCAAAAAAGTGTACGCAACGGCAGTGGCGTAGCATTTACTATTGTATAGTGTGCTGCGTACGCCAATGCGATGGGGAGAGTGCGCGCGCGATGCAAATTCCGAAATTAATTGGCTGAAATCGCTGAAAAATCGCCTAACAAATGATGCGCGCTCTCAATGGTGATGCTCTTTTTATATCGGTTTTTTTTTCGCATGCGAGATACACCGCGCGCGCACACATTATTCACGACAGTATATTCCTGTTCGCCCGTGGGAACATCTCCCCGAGATCGCAGTTTGCGTTTGGAAAACGTGCGCGCAATCAAACGCTCGATTTAGCGGACACTATCGCGCTAGCAAATTGCACCCGTGTTGCAGAGTAGAGTGTATGTGCGCCCAAAATATTACATCCAAACCTACTTGTTTTCATACTTTGAATGCAAAAAAATACATAATCTTCTTATGTGGTGTGAATGTGAGGTTATGCAACCGCAACATTTTTGCGCTAAATGAAAAAAAGTCTTAAACAATTTTAATTAACTCTTGTTTGATGGAATTGTGTTTGTGCGATGACTACTTGTGGCATTCTGGCGATAAGTCAAACGACTATTTTTATATAATCAAAATACGTGGCGTTAATTTTAGACCGAAGGCAGTCGATGATTAAAATTAAAAATTGCTAAATTGTCGGCCACTTAGTACCAACGAAAAACAACAAATTAATTACGCTCTCCTCACACACATTTGCTTTTCTTTCCCCTCTCCAGTTTTCATACTTAGAATTAATTTTTTTTTCTTGGCGCCGTTGAGGTTATGTTTTGACATGCACCGACAACGCTTTGCATCCACCCATCAATCAATCAATCGCTTATAATTGCGCGCAAAAAACCCACCGCAATAATAATATAAAGAAATTAATTACCGCATGTTAATTTGGTGGCCTACATTCACATGGCGAATTTAAATATAAAGATTATGTATTTTTTATTACCCACGGCTCATAATTAATATTAATATTGTGTCCACCAATAAAATAAAATTAAGCAAATTCAATTAATAGATTTTAGCAAAATTTGTAATAAAATTATAATTTAGTTTATCATTATATGGAAATTCTTTAATTTTTAAAAGTAAATAAGTTAAATATTGGTATTTAATAAAACTTTGGTTGCCTATAATAAATTTGTTTTATTTTCTGTTAGCAAATTAATAATAAGGCAATATTAATAATAATATATTGAGATGTTACGTTTGGTGGCCTATAAGTAAGCGTGTGGGATGTTTTTCACATGAATCAAATTTAAGGTCGCGTAAAAGCGAGTGAAAAAAATGTATTTTGGGTGAATTTTCCAAACACACCAACTACCTAATTCAACACCAACTTAGTTAAGCTGCTTGATTGAGCAGCGCGCAGCGGATAAACGATGTGTTGTAATTGTTGTCGCGCGTGTTGTTGCTGTTGCTGTTCGGACGCTGAGCATCTTGTGCCGCCGATCAATCTCAACAATCAATCGGATGCATACAATCATCGTGTGAGTGTGAAAATAATAAAAACAAGAAGAAAACAATTTCAATGCCACACATCTCTTCCAAATGTTGTGTGGTGCATTACAAGCCATTATAATGTTTTTGAATAGTACGTCCGCGACGAAAATGTGTTATTTTTATCGCAAATCACATGGGTTTTTTTCTAGCGCCGCGCGAGCACGAGTTCATCATAATCATCAAACCACGTAGATTTTTTTGTTGTTTATAAAAGAGCACGGGACCGAGAGAATTTTTTTTTCATAAATGTATGTGTGTGTTTTATTTTTGGCCCGAAAAACTTAAGTGAATTTGAATTCAATTTCACAATCTCCGCGCGGGCTAGTTGATTAGATTATATTTATACAACACGCAAATTGCATTCAATTTCGATGAATTATTTATCAGACGTTGCGTTTCACTTCACAAAATAATAATGTTGAATTAAAAAAGGACAAAAAGGAAAGAAAGAACAAACGAACGACAAAAAAAACTTTTTGTTTCAATGTTACACAATGTGTGGCTTATTTCAATTTCGCGACGTGCCTCGCATCACGGCTCGACAGATCCAAGGTGATGACAAGTAATGCATTTTATTGAATTAAAGATAGGCAACTAATCATGCAGTAGTATTGCTACAATGTAAAATACGTTGAGTTGCCGGGTAACGTAAACAACTCATCGTGTAAACACAATATTCGGTTTGGCGCGTTTCCAACCAACATCGCACGCATGATTTTTTTCATCATACGCACTTATATGCAACCAAATAAACGTATTAAAATTGTTTGTGTATTGTTTGTTGTAGGGTCCGGAGAATATACGTGTATCGCGCTTTTCAAAAGATTGCAAGGATGGCAAGTTTCTAAAGTGTTTGTACGATGACGCCAGGACGTTGTACGAAACGTTTCGACGCGGCGCCAAAATTTCTAGTAAGTAATTTTAATAATAATAATAATAATGATATGTGTTGATGTATATATTAATTTAAAATAGATAATGGACCGTGTTTGGGTTGGCGCGAATCGTACAGCAAACCATATCAATGGATCCACTACAACGAGACGCTGTTGCGCGCGAAAAATTTCGGCTCGGGCCTGCTCGCGCTCGGGCTGCAACCGGGCGGTGAGACGTTCGTCGGCATCTACGCGCAAAACGCGCCCGAATGGATACTGACCGAGCAGGCGGTGTACTGTTACAGTATGGTGCTAATTCCATTGTACGATACTTTGGGTCCTGATGCATGTGCCTTTATCATTAAACAAGCGGAGATGCATGTGGTGGTATGTGAGGACGATGCGAAATGCAATCTGTTGCTCGATCGCGCCCCGAAATGCCTACGCAAACTGATTGTGATTAAGGAGGTGCGGCCGGCTACACGTCAGCGCGCCAAAAATCGCGGCATTGATATTCACAAGTTTCTCGACGTCGAAATGCTGGGAACGAAGCATAATCACCCCGAAGTGGTATGTTGTTATGAACCACCAGCACACAAGAAATATTTTACTATTAATCTTATTTGTGTATTACAGCCGCCTAAACCAGCCGATCTTTGTACGATTTGCTACACAAGCGGTACGACTGGAAATCCCAAGGGGGTGATGTTGACACACGAGAACGTTGTGGCATCAATCAGTGCCGTGCTATTACAATTTGGAGATCATCGTTTGCGTAGCGATGATACGATGATTTCGTTCCTACCATTAGCGCATATGCTTGAACGTTGCTGTGAGGTTAGTGGCAAAAAAAATCAATTAAAAATCTTCTTCCAATATTAACACGAACTATATTGATATCCTAGAATGGAATGTATATGGAAGGTGGTGCTGTAGGTTTTTACATGGGAGATATACGTCGTCTATCTGATGATATGAAGGCATTGAAGCCGACGATATCCCCAGCAGTGCCACGGCTGCTCAATCGCATCTACGATAAAATCCAATCAGAAATTGGACGCAGCTTCGTCAAGAAGATGCTCTTCAACATGGCGATGAGTACGAAAGAAGCAGAATTGAAACGGTATATATAAACCATACAACAATAACTCAGCGAACTAACTAATTTGATTTTATTTTATAGCGGAATTTTACGTAGAAATTCATTCTGGGACATGCTCGTATTCCGCAAAGTCCAAGAAGGCATGGGTGGACGATTGCGTTTGATGCTTGTTGGATCGGCTCCTCTCGCCGAAAATGTCCTTAATTTTACGCGCTGTGCTTTAGGCTGCATGGTACGTTGCATAATCACTCAACCATTACACAATATTTTTTCTGATTGCTACGTTGTCATAGCAACCAATCACTAACTGACTTTTTATATACATGTATATGTATCAAGTATTATTAAGAATAAGCGAGTGCGGTTCAGTACCCTCCTAGCAAATTTGCAATGTACAGTTACCGCGCGAGCAAGTAAGCAAAAAAACAACTTTCGAAACTTTGTACGCTGTTTTAGATTGTGGAAGGTTACGGTCAGACGGAATGTTGCTCGCCAATCACGCTCACCGTACAGGGCGATCACATCCCGGGTCACGTTGGGCCGCCGGTTGCCTGCTGTTGCGTGAAGCTCGTCGACGTGCCGGAGATGGAATATTGGTCGCGTAATAATCAGGGCGAGATTTGCGTCAAGGGCAGCAACGTCTTTATCGGCTACTACAAGGATCCGGAACGTACGCAGGAAACGATTGATGACGGTGGCTGGCATCACACCGGAGACATTGGCATGTGGCAACCAGTAAATTACCACCATCGCAGTAAAATCGGACACGTTAACTAATTGTTTATTTTTGTTAGAATGGCTGTTTGAAGATCATCGATCGTAGAAAGCACATCTTTAAGCTGTCCCAGGGCGAGTACATCGTTCCGGAAAAGATTGAGAACATCTACATTCGATCGCAGTACGTGCAACAGGTGTTTGTACATGGCGAATCACTCAAAGTAAGCTAACATAACTCCACATATACATATATCTAAATTATGGCTAATTTTTTATTTCTAGTCATGTATTGTGGCAATCGTTGTGCCCGACGTCGATGTGATAAAATGTTGGGCGCAGGAAAATGGCATCCCCGGCACATTGAGCGTCCTATGTGCGCATCCTGAAGTGAAACAGCTGATTATGGACGATATGGTGTCGTGGGGAAAGGAGGCCGGCCTCAAATCGTTCGAACAGGTAATGTTTTTATATAACATAGGCAATTTTCAATACATGATATATTTGTATTTGTATTTTTCGTAGGTGAAAGACATCTATTTACACCCGGATCCCTTTAGCGTACAAAACGGTTTACTAACGCCGACGATGAAATCAAAACGGCCGCAAATCAAATCCTATTTCACGCCACAATTGGAGGACATGTATAAAAAGCTATCGTAACTATTCAATCTTTCGTACTACTCTTTTTAATTTAAAAGAAAATTGTATATTAATAATTAAGTTATTAATTAATTTTTACGACGCCGCCAATTTCAAAGACAAATTAATTAAAAATGAAATCACATTTTTTCAAAAAAACAAGCAATGATACTTTAAATAATAATTAGTATGTAATATGCAAAATGATTAGCAATCTAAACAACTAAACAAAAATTTTAAAGAAAAAAACAATAATTAATTTATACTATAATAATCTATTATAAATAATAAGTTAGACGTTTTTTTAAATTAATTAATTAATTTAGTGAATGATTTATTATATTAATTTGTTGTTATTTGTTTTATAGTTTTGTTTATTGTTTTTACATTTTAATTTAATTTATTTTTTTGGGTTTCGCGTCTCATTCATTTTACAACTATAAATAACGTCAATTAACTCGCAGTAGGCCACCAGCGTGGCAGCTTTAAAAAACCTGACGTATTTTCAAATTAAACATTTTGATTGTTTCGTTAATTTGACAATAATAATAAACTACAACAAGAACAGCAACGTCACAATTGATATATTCGATTATTTTTTTTCAATGAATATACATACTACTGACCTACTGCTTCGATTGCTCGCTGGAAAAACGAATGAGATATGAAAAAAAAATGTTGTGTGTGGGTTCACGCTCAGATGATAAACGCGTAGTGATATAATTCTACCTAAATAATAATAATAAAAAAAATGAATTTATTAGTGAATTGATGACTTGTTGAGCAATTATTACGATGATATAATTAGACAATTCCTTTTTAATTTGAATTTCACTATTATACACGATTTTATTTTGTTAAATCGCCTTGTGGAGGGGAAAAATTATGAACGAACCGTTTTGTTTTCGATATACGACGGAAATAATGCATTTGATGCGGTTTTTTTAATTAATTACACGTGTTCTTATATTGAGATATAAATTTGTAAATTGATTGCGCAATTGTAATTTTATTGTTATTGATGATGAAAAATACACACTTTACCCTCCGTTTATTGTTTGTTTGTTTGCTTCTTATTAATAAAATTTCAATAACCTTACCTTCACTATCAATGATGCCTTTTTGATTTGATTGGAGGACTGTTCGCATTCATACACTTCCAAACTGGAGAATTCTTGACACATTTAAATCACATTATCTCGTACCTGAATAAATTATAAATGTTAATATAAATAATGAGACATTTTTGTTATCTTAAAAATATTTACCTAAATACCTCATTAATTCCCATGGACACAGAGCCATATTTTCCACTTGTTTTACTGCCTATTAACACTCAATTCATCGACACATTTAATTGAATTGCTGTAACATTTATGTTCGGTTTATTCGTTTATTGCAATAAACACGTATTTTACAACCGGCACGTATCAACTTGTTGTTTAAAACAGTTGCAGTTCGTCTAGAAAATTAGCTCAGCATCCAAAAATAGAACTCTGTAATAGTGTTGAATAGTTCAACTAATGGATTGTAGATGGCGTCGCAGTTTGTTTACGTCCATCATGTTGCTTTGAAGTTTAGACTTTGACCCTGCAATTTAAGACTACAAAATAATTAGGAATTAGATTTTATTCGGTTTATTAGATTATTACGATGGCTCAAGCAAGTATGATCCTCAAGCGTGCCTTATCAACTAGCAGCGCAAGGAGTGCAATTAAAAATGTAACGATAATCGGTGGCGGATTAATGGGCTCGGGAATTGCTCAGGTAATAATAGAATAATATAGTTAAAATGTTGAATAATTGTGGACTTTAAGGTGGCGGCACAAACCGGTCATAATGTAACATTGGTCGAAGTCAACGCTGATTTGCTGAAAAAGGCAGAGGCGAGCATTGCGACGAATTTAGGCCGTGTGGCAAAGAAACTCCACAAAGATAAACCTGAAGAGGCACAGAAATTCATTCAAGAGGCCCAAAGCCGCTTGAAAGGCAGTACTTGCGCTAAAGACTCAGTAAAAGACGCCGATCTCGTCGTTGAAGCCATCATTGAAAAAATGAGCGTAAAACATAGCCTATTTAAAGAATTGGATCAAGCCGCTCCCGAAAAGACGATCTTTGCATCCAACACAAGTTCACTATCAATCACCGAGATTGCTAGCGTGACTAAGCGGCTAGATCGTTTTGCTGGTGTGCACTTTTTCAACCCGGTACCGATGATGAGGCTGGTCGAGATCATTAAAACACCCGACACGTCATCAAGCACTTACGAGGCATTAATGGCATGGGGCAAAGCCGTTGGAAAAACTTGTGTTACATGTAAAGATACACCTGGATTTATCGTAAATCGCTTGCTTGTACCATACTTGGGAGAGGCTGTACGCATGGTTGAACGAGGTAAATATTTAAGGTCTTACCAAAAAGCTTATATAATTATTTATTTTGTTCTGGATTTTCTCAGGTGATGCCACAGCAAAGGATGTTGACATAGCAATGAAACTCGGCGCTGGATATCCAATGGGTCCGATCGAACTTGCTGATTATGTTGGGCTTGACACCATCGATCATATTATGTCCGGGTGGTTGAGCAAATATCCCGACAATCCTCTATTCAAACCGACTGAAACTGTTACTAAATTAGTAAAAGAAGGCAAGCTCGGCATCAAGTCGGGTGAAGGCTTCTACTCCTACAAAAAGTGAAGAAACACAATAATTATATACAATGTTTAAGCATAATAATACATATTTTTTATACTTGTATGTTATATAAAAAAAATAATTTATTTCTTAATCACCTAGAAAACAATCAATGTCGTAGGAATCTATATAAATAAGTACATACAATATCTTTCTTTGGCAGGGTAAATTACGCTATAATTAATCGTAGAGAACGTACGCCCACTCATCGTCCGAGCTTTGATGTGCCGTAATCTTATCGATGGTCTGTTTCTGTTTTAGCAAACTTTCGCGTAGTAAAATTAACGATTTTTTCTCATTTTCGAGCTGCTCGTTGCGTTCGCGTTGTCGCCGTGCACCTGCGCTCATTTCAGCCTTCATACTTTCGCATTTCTGCGATTGATAACAAATTTCAGTTTGTACCTGTAATAATAATCAAAATGTTAATTTGAGGAATTTATAACAATCAAAAATTTACTCTAAGATATTCTTGTGCTAGTTTTTTATGCTCCTCGAATAAGCTAACACTGCGGGGATCGTTAAAATCTGGCGTGGCTGGTCGTAAATCCTCATCCAACAGCATATGCATATTCTCCAAATTCGGATCGTGCAAATTGCTCGCCATCTCGCTCGGCTGTTGCAATGCGCCACCATCTACAACAATGATGATAAATAAAATACAAAAAAACGAAAAATTGGCGATACGCCCGAACATTTTTGATTTTATCGCGCGCGGCATTGTGTGACTCAATCGTAAATGTGACTAATAGAAAATTAGTGCGAAGAAACACATAAATTTTACACACATATATGCACGGGTATACGGGGTACAGACCTTTCTTCTCCGCCGTCGTGGCTGGTGGTTTCGATGGCTTGAAAATAATCCAAGTGTGTTTTGAGAATACACCAGCCGTTGACCAATCACACATTTTTTTCTCGCGTCAATCTTCAATCAGTAAGCGATTGATTGTTTTGTCACAATTTGCGTTGATGCATTATTGTTATAAATAAAAGTGTGCGTGCAGTGTTAATATTTTGTTTGTTGTGTTCGATTCGCGGGGTTAAGACTCGCTTACACATACAAAATATATAGATTAAAAGGAGCATCTAAAAAACTTCTAAACAAACTGCGCTAATTTTATCGCGGTGAGTCAGCCGAGTCTAAAAAAGCGTTTCCTATGTGACTCGGCTGCTGTGTGCTAGAGAGCGAGATAC
Organism: Adinopsis sp. GC000173; assembly: GCA_030264715.1. Lineage (NCBI taxonomy): Eukaryota > Metazoa > Arthropoda > Insecta > Coleoptera > Staphylinidae > Adinopsis > Adinopsis sp. GC000173. The sequence goes on from JARJDW010021419.1 coordinate 11,032, forward strand.
TGTATGAGCAACACACATACAACCAGTACTAACAATTTTAATCATTAAATTAATTCGCCATTTGGCACAATTAATTTGCTTTGCTTATTCGCTTATTTTTTTCTCTGCAAATTCTTGCCTATTTTAAAAAGCCAACGTCCTTTCACATCCCGAAATAGAAAATATTGCATCGATGACAAGTTAAGAAAACATATAAACTACGTTCTAATCCAAAGAAGATAAATACAACTTACAATTGTTTTGCATCATGACGTCCAAGCCTGGCGTTGAGCGCAAAATCAAGCCGCTGGTGTCGCATTCGTCCGCATCGATGTAACCATTCTGAAAGGCGACATGATTAGTGCGTTAAAATAGTGTGCAATAATAAACACACCAAATGCTTAACATCCACTGAAAGCGGTGTGAGCATCTCTGCAGAAGGCTGCGGCAACGTGACGACGCGTTGGTGCGTTTGTGTGTTGTAGTTCGGGAACGATTCGATGATATCATCCTCATCGCTGCTGGTTAGTATCTCATCTTCATTGTCATTGCAAACAGGCTCGTGATAGATAAGCGCCGGTATTTCCGTTGGAAAGATACACATGATGCGTTCCATTACATTGACAATCTGTAATATAAATAGGTTAGCTATGGAAATGAATTTTGTGATGAATTATATCATCATACTTGCGTCATGGTGGGACGTTGATCAGGATCTTGATCCCAACACTTGGTTAGTAAACTCTCGATGACTTTCGGACAATTACTGATCAGCTGCGGACGCTTGCCCTTGTATGCCGCCCAAAGGATCTGAAAGTGGGAGCATTTCTTAAGCGGAAAGGGTTTTCGACGCGTGTAGATCTCCCAAGAAATAACGCCCAAACTGTAAGTATCGCATTTCTCGCTGTAGCGCGATGAGGTGAACACTTCGGGCGCCATCCAAGCCGCCGAACCCTTATCGCTCGTCATAATTGTACGTTTGTCAACCGCCGTGCCAAAATCACAGATTTTCAAATGTCTGCCCTGATCGATGAGGAGCAGATTGAGCGATTTGAGATCGCGATGGATTAGTGGCGGATTCATTGCATGCAAGTATTGAACACCCTAAAAGACGATATTTACTATGAATTAATTGCATATTAGTTATCGGTGGGCTTTGATTACTTTGGCACACTGCAATATCCACGACAACGCGTTCTCCAGCTTGTAGTGTATATGTGGAGCATTGTATAAAACGTAAAATAATGAACCAGCCTCCGCGTACTCCATGATTAGACAAATATGCGGCTCTTTAGTGCACGCGCCGTATAGTTTGATGATATTCTCATGATTTACACGGGAAAGTTGTCGCAGTTCAATGAAAAAGGCCTTACGTTCCTCCTTGGTGGAGATTGCTTTGATTGCCACATCGCGTCCATTCCACTCGCCTTTAAATACCTTTCCGAACGTACCTTCACCTACAATCTGCCATGCGATGGTAATAAATTTATTAACAAAAAAGTTATGTATATATAAAATCCTAACCTCTTTCTTTACGATTTGAGTATAATCAATCTCATTGAAATACAATTGATTCTCATCAAATTTCCCAGTTTCCATTATTAACTACATTACATTATTGCAGCGTTGGTCGTATTTTAAAACTGCTTAACTTAAATTACAAATTTAATAATTATCAAGTAAGAGAATTGACATATTTAAGATTGTTATTTGGTGTTTTGTGTTGCCAACATTATTCTTCAATCAAGGTTATTTTCAATTTACTCCCAAAATAAACACTTTCAAATAGAAAATATTTAAAGAAATTCTCACTAATATTAATAACAATTAAATTCACTAACAAAATAATTATAATAATAATTAAATTATATAGATACAAGTAACTAAATGAATGTTGCTGCTCTTGTATCATAGAGCGGCGATTATGATTTTCAAAAATTTTAAATTACTATCGAATTGGGAAATAAACTTCAACATAAAATATTTTTGCTATAATTGTATTGCAAACGCTCTCATTAAAATATAGTTTTATTAGCTTCGACGTATAAAAATAGAAACGATCATATTTGGAATGCAAACCTATTTAAATATTTAATTAAATCTTAAATTACTTGAATATTTCATCACATGAAGCGCAAAAAATTGAAATCATAACAAGACTCTACAACTTATCTTACAAAATAAATGCGGCGCGCTGTAGATAATTTTTACACATTATATTATATTATTAAAAATTATCAATTATATGGTTTTTTTTAATCTTCCGGCACCTTCCAATTGAGCATCTTACCACGCTCGTATAGCTCGCTCAGCGCATCACCAATACGTGATTCGCGCTCCAATTGCTTGTATCGTCTGTACAATTGGAGAGCGGCACGTGCATCCTCTGCCGAATCGTGCGTCTCCGATTGGATTTTCAAACCTACAAAATAAATATCGGTGTAATTAATTAGCTATGCATTATAGGGCATTGCTTCACCTAAGAAATGCCAAGCGAGAAATCGTAATGACACCATTCGATGGTGCGGTAAATGAAAGAGAAATACAGTGTCGACGACTTGCTCTGGAGGCACGACCAAATTAATCACCCTACAATAACAAACCGATAAAGGAGCGAATTGAATACGATTGCCTTTACTATTTCTACCTGAAATCATTTTTCAAGCCATGCCCAACAAAAATCACACCACAATCGAGGAGATAGCGTAGTTTAATATACGTGGACTTAAGTGTAGTGAGATGTTTTGAACTAAAGTTCGCATCGAGATCGCCAGGTTTAATACCCGAAAACTTCGTCAGATAATCTACGACCTGTTCCTGTGTTGAAATGTAATCGTCGATGAATGGAGTGCCTTCGAGTGTGCCTTGCCTGCAAAATACAAATTTAAACAAACTTACGCATCAATTATATTATTTTTAATACCCGCGAATGCATGTAATTCGCGCCACCGACATCTGTGATGGTTTAATTGTAGACATCTTTCCATCGCTACGCAACTCGGCCTCCTCCTGATTCAATGTCACAAATTCGGCGTCCATCGCGACCAATTCACCACGTTTCGGATACTCATGCTCCTCGAGCGGTGTGAAATTAATACCTGAAACGGCAGTGCGAGATATCGAGCTCACTTGCGAGAACACATCTTTGTTTAGCGAACGATTGACGTCCGTGCGTGATTTAACAACACTATCGCTCGCATAGTATAACACACATGGTGTTTTCCAGTCGAGACTGAACCAGGTCGCCTCCTGCGCTGGAATTGCACATATACTAAAATCATTAAACAAATACCACGTCGATGATGATTGATTCTCCTTGACGTCGTGCGATAAATATCCGGCTGGGATTTTAATTAACGCCACTAGACTTTTACGCTGCTCGTTTGATGAGGACGTAGCCGGTTCAGTGATATAACACACGACAGCGCTCAAATGATATATGCTATCATCCACCGCTTGCTCGTCGGCGACTTTTGTAATATTCAATTCGGCGTCTTCGTTCAACTGCATGCGAATGCGATGCGGCAGCCAATTATTACTACAATACGGATTATTAGATCCGGTGGCTTGGGGTTGCGGTGTCACAATATCAAAATTATGCCTGAAACGACATCCAGGTCGGGAGCAATTATCCCCATATCTACACGGCTTCGTCGAGCTGCTAATCGCACTCGACGTTGCACTATTATTTTCATTCGTAGCCTTCGCTACAATTTTATCGATCTGCGACTGCCAAAATGACTTGTGCTGTGGATTGTTTAGGCCGGTATTTATGGCGAGCAGTTTTGGGAGCGATTGCAGTCGACGACATTGTAATGTTGGTGTGAATTTACCACAACAATCGCACCATGCTGGCGTCGTTTGTTCCGGGGTGAGGGAGCGTTTAAGTATCTCGCAGAACGACCATACATCACGATGTTCCGGTTCGTTGCTAGTTGGGTAGATTAAATTGCAGGCTAGTAGTACAGATTCTTTCTTAACCTGAAAATATTACTAATTAGCTATTCCAAATATATCATTTTAACTCCTGGGAAACAATCTGTTAATGTAAAAATTTGACCGACAAGATGACTTTAATTTTTACTAACTAACTTTTTGCGATACTTTTTAAGAATGATTCTAAATTTTAATAAATAGGAGCTATTCTTTCTCTTAAGAAATGTTAACAGGTTCACCTCAGGAGCTGTTTAGCAGTACTCTGGATTTCCTAATTAATAACTTCAATTAAATAAACTTTAATCAAAATCATCTTTAACGTCTTCAACTATTATATAAACTAAAGCATGAAATGATGTAAAATTACTTCGTGTGAGCATTTGAGACATGTGTTAATATGCAGCTGCTTAGTTCCAAAAAGTTGACTAATTTCCGTCACATCCTCCTTCTTCTCATCATCAAACTTCGTTAAGTCACTATTGCTGGTTGTTGTACGTTTACGCTCACCACTCATAATCGCCGGAAAATCGGTTTCTTTATAGACAAACGGCTTCTTACACGCCTTGCCTTCCTCCTTCTTTTTCTTCAGTTCAAGAATTTCAACATGCATTTGATGTAGGATAAAACGATTCCAGCTTTGTATCAATGCGCCGAGATCGATTTTCTGCTTCGCTTCCGGATGGAGATCGCTTAGAATCAGCCCGAGGGCGGAGGCTTCAGGTACGGTGCGAAATGCGCGTAGAAAGTTGCCCGGCTGACAGGGCGAATTCTGTGAGGTGGATAGCATCTGAAAGAGGAAGCCCAATTCGCACGATAGACAAAATTCCTTATTGCACAAGTGTGACAGTAGCGTAGCGCGCAATGGCTCCGTATAATATAACACCTAAGAAACAAACGGTAAGTTAATTTCGCAGCGTATTTGTTAAAATATATACTTACTTGTATCATTGCATTGCAGTAAGCATTCGGCAGCATCGCCTCCAAGCCGGGAAAGCCGGTTTTATTGTACTGATCGAACTGAAAGTCCTCAGCACCCAATTTACTGTATTTGACCTCAACCTTACGATAGCGTTTCGGTATTGCAACAAAATTGCTACCTGGATCATCGCTGCTTTGCTTCGTACTGCGATTTTCGGCATATTGTTGTTTCAATTGCGAGCGAATACCATTACCATCCAAATTGTACATCACCTGCGACATTATTAAGCGTATTTTTATCAGAAACAATTAATAAAACGTTACTTTTTCGTTATGTTGGATAAGCTAAACATACGCAATAAAATTTACAAACTTAACATTTATTCCAAAAGTAAAAGCAATAAATAAGAAATAAGAATAAAATAAAATAAATCAATAAATTTCTAAGTAATAAAATAAATAAATCAATAATATTCGAAATAATCATATAAAATAAATTAATAAATTTCTATGTAACAAAATAAATCACAATTTCTTAGGTCAATGGTAAATAAAAATCAGTGCTTTCTAGGTGTGTGTGAGTGTGTACTAATGTGTGCGTGCGTGCGTGCATTTTAAGCAAAATATACGGCAGGCATATTATTATAAAGTCTCACTTGATTGCGGCGTGTTGCCTTCGGATTTGGTGCGTAGCCGATCGGTCCTTGCAGCTTCATCGTACGTAAAATTTCCGGATTGATTGCCGACGCTTTCCTTCACAGAATATCGATTATCGTACAAAAAATGCATAAACCGTTTACGATTATTATTAAAAATTTCGCAACATCTTTACTAACACATGACAACGTCAACATTCAGCATATTTCAACATTTTATGCAACCGAAACGACAGGAAAACAAATTAACATGGTTACCTGTACTTGCGATCCATCAGGTGTTCCGGCCAGTCGGAAGCAAGCGGCTCATCCATGCCACCATTCACAATTGGTAATGGAATAACCGAGAGTGGCGTTTCGTAGTCGTCGATCGCAAAGCTCGGACAGCATGGTGGTACTGTATCCGCATGCTCAGTCATACGGGAATAGCTATTAAAAATCGGCTCTGGTGTTGAGCCAAACAGATGGATCGATCCGCTATTATCACCGAATACTAGAGCTTGCGATGTTGCGCTTATATCGAAACTTAAGCACAGCGCACCTAAACGAAATAATGCAAATTATTTTTTGATATAATGAGATAATGCAACAAGACTTTAACCTGGATTCTCCATTTGTAGTAAACACAATCGAGGTTCTGAAAATGCAATCGTATCAACTAGTTGAGTTTGGCCTAGGGCTGTAACAACTGCCAGGCGTGATGAAACGGAAGGAAGAAAGCGTAGATAAAGGGGATCAACTACGGTTTGGATTGGACTAACAGCGCGCATCATTCGCAGATCATATACCATTAGAAATCGATCAACAGATAATATTCCTTGCCTGTAAATACAATAAAATTATAAATACATTAATTAATATATCAAATTGTCGAGTTAAAAAACTGACCTGCTACTAAATCCGCACGTAACTAATAAATTGCCTTGAATATCAAAGTCGCTAAGACTCCCACTATGTGTCTCCAGTGTATGCTCAACTTTCAAAGTATTTGGGTCGCGTAAATCGATGCGTCCAAGCGGATTGCCCGCACACACGAAGCGGCTATGTCCCCGTAGCATTACGCAACCTGCCTCACCAACATCCACCTTTCCAGATATAAATTATTACATTTTATCAAGAAAGGCTCAATGACATACTCACCAATTTTGTCTCTTTGCACACCGACATATTAAAATCGATCAATTTATCTTGATGGCCAGCTAGAAGGAGTCGATGTGGCGATAATTGCAGCATACATTGCATTTCGCTCATGTTTGCTGATCTATTATTAAATAAATGATTAGATCATGCATTAATTGTTTGGGTAACATACGTGTGTGTAAATACTGGAATTCCTCGTCTTATTTGGCACCGCAAGGAGGTTGCCGTTAAAGCTAGAATACCATCATCCATCGTTAGAATCTGCCGAACGTCCTGTGTTGGATGTACTTGAAACGATGTGTATTTCTGCATCAGGCCGGTGTAGTACGACGTAACATGGCCCTGGAAAGTTGTGTCAAATAATCAGACAGGCATTGTTGTATGGAATTCGTTGCAAGATAGTTTTAGGAAATGAATTCGTAATTTGCGTTACTTACACCTTGATTGCCCATCCATATTAGCTCTTCATTCTGATCGAATGCGAGCGCACAAACGCCGAAACGGTCGCCTCCATCGGCCAGGATGCATTGTGTTTGTATATATTCACTTTCCATTCCAGTAATTTCGGTGCCGTCTGGCGCTCCAACCATTGCCAGCTAATAATAAACCACATATTCGTTTATTTTATTACACAAATATGATCTCGAATGTTGCATTACATTCGTCTACTCACCCCTGTTTGATCAAAATACATATTTAATTAATATATTATATTATAAAAAATATACATTTAAAAAAATAACACTTTAAACTATTATTTTAGGTTAAGTTGTTTTTGAAATGCTATGAAGTTGTCTTGAAATTAAAATTAAAGTCCAGCTTCTGACTGTTAGAGAGCGCTTTGTTAATTTATTAATTTTCACAAAAAAATATATTTATTATACAAACTCTAAGCCTTTAATAACTACTGTTATATGCTGATTTTTAAATACCCATTTTATTTATATATAAAAAATAAATATTTATAAGTACAAAACTGACGCGCACAAGCGTCAGAAAATAAGCCTGAAACTGTATCAAGTTTAAGAATACTAATCGTTAATGAAATATAATCTATTTGTTAAATAATTTAAGGTTTTTTTGGAAGCAAATGTGCTTATTAGCAACTCGTAAATAGTATGAAATCGATATTCAATATAAAGTGAGGTTAGAAATTCATCCAAGATCATGTCGGTTGTAATTGAAACAACACTAGGCGATTTAACCGTCGATTTATACATTAAAGAACGTCCACGTGCCTGTCTGAACTTCATAAAATTATGCAAGATGAAATACTACAACTATAAGTAAGCTAGATATATTTATCTCTCAATAATCGCTAATTATTTATTGTTTACAGTCTATTTCATACAGTTATCAGAGATTTCATCGCACAAACGGGAGATCCGACAGGCAGTCGGAACGGAGGTGATTCCATCTATGGCGTGCTTGAAGGCCCACTGAAACGCTATTTTCAAAGCGAAAAAGCACCGCGGATCAAGCACACTCACAACGGGCTCGTTTCATTCGTTGGAAATAACGACGGCATGATAGGATCACAATTTTTTGTCACACTAGGATCTCAACTTGATTATCTAGATGATAAACACTGCGTTTTTGGGGAGGTGATGGAAGGGTTAGATGTGTTAGAATTAATTAATGAAACAATCTGCGATGGAGAAAATCGTCCATACAAGGATGTTCGAATCACACACACAGTGGTACTCTACGATCCATTTGATGATTTAAAGACAATGCGAATACCCGAACGCTCACCATCACCAAGCGCTGAACGCTTACAGGGAGGCAAGATTGCTGCTGATGAAGACATCGATGAAACGCAGGGAAAATCTGCCGATGAAATTAATGAAATTATCGCTGATCGAGAGGCAAAAGCGCGTGCTACCATACTCGAAATGGTCGGGGACATTCCTGATGCAGATATGGCACCACCCGAAAATGTACTCTTCGTCTGCAAACTGAATCCGGTAACGAGTGACGATGATTTGGAGATCATATTCAGCCGGTTCGGTAAGATTAAGTCCTGCGAAGTGATTAGAGATAAGAAAACGGGCGATTCTTTGCAGTATGCGTTCGTTGAATTCGCCGAGCGCAAATCATGCGAGGATGCATATTTTAAGATGGATAACGTGCTGATTGATGATCGACGAATTCACGTAGACTTCAGCCAGAGTGTGGCTAAGGTGAAATGGCTTGGAAAGGGACGCGGTGTGAAAATCTACGACGATAAAGATCTAGAGAAGTCTCGAGGTAAAAAACGGCATGAACGGCATGAACAACGTCGGTCACGCAGTAGGGATCGTTCAAGGAAGCACCATGAGAAAAAATCTACGTATTCATCATCATCATCATCGAGACATCGTCGTCATAGATCAAGATCAAGATCCAGATCCAGATCGAAATCATACGAGCGGGATAGACATCGACGACATTCGAAGAAGAAGCACAAACGAAGATCGTAATTGATAATTTAATAAGATAATTTAATAAAATTTTGTAAGTTGAATAAATTTTCCACCTAAACCGCTTGTCTATTTGCGTCACATTCAACGAATAACTTTTTAGGTAGTCGGCCGTTTTACGCTTTAATTAGATTTGTGTTTTAATTATTGGGGGCAACCTTTGAGTGGAAAATCAAATGAAAACCCACTACTACGCTGCTGCGAGCAACAATCATTTTCAATGGGGGAGTGCGCAGCCGCTCTCCAGGTCGCGGTCGTGTATTCATTACGACGCCGTTTGCCAGTCGTCGTCGTTGCAGCGTCGAATAATGGCGTACGTAAAACTCGCTCTGATTTCGCTCTATCTCATCTATCTGACGAACGCACTACCCACATCCATCTTGGAGGAGATTAAAACGGAAGACATTCACAATAAGAAAGGTAAATCATCATTGCGCAATGGGACTAATTATTAATTGGGTTTTGAGCGCTCGGGCGATGGGCAAAACATGTAGGCGGTGTGGAAAATCGATTTTCCAGACCTGTTGCGTTTTCATTCACAAAATCGGACGAATGACGAAAACGGTTACATTTTAATAATGCAAACGCGTAAAATTGCGCAACGGAAATTTTATTAACTCCGAAGCGCTAAAACTGCGAGGGCGTTATTAATTAATCAATTTTCACATAGTTAAACGCGGCCAGACGCTAATCCACGCTAAGAGCAAGGATGATGTTGAGAATACGCCAGCGGCGTATTATCCACCAATGAAGCGAGGTAATACAATACACATCCATTTTTAATCAAATCTAATGGAGTTTGTTATCTTGTCATGCAGCTGGTAATAATAATTTGAAGGCGGATCAATTACCCTTGCTGACCGAATGGGATCAGGAGCGCTACCGTCAATTGAAATCACCGCTGTTCGCCAGCGAGGATGAGTTAAACGAGAAGACACTCGCTGAGTTAGAAAAAGGCTACCAGTACGGCATCAACAAAGAGAAGCTAAATGAAGCGCTTGAGAATGCGATCTTGAAAACAGAAGCATACGGTGAACCAGCCGCATTAAATCAGTACCGCTACTACGGCGTCGGCGATGAGCGAAAACGTCGTCGACGACGAAACGTCGTAAAAAGGTTTGCCCCTGCTTGTTATTATTGTTTTTTATTATTTCTATCTTCGCATCATCATCATGCATAATTTACGATGACGCGCGTGCTGACATTTTCTCGATTAATTCGATTAGGAAAATTGCCTGGAAAAAAAGCAGTGTGAAGGGTAGATTAATACATAATTCATTAAAGCACGACGACGACACGAAAATACAAGCGCGTCGTCGTCGTCGTTTTTTTATGTATTTAATGATGATCAAGATCAACGCTGCATGTTTTTGTTGCCAATAACGACGGCGGACGGTGAAAACGCGACGCAAATTATTGATTTTTGCTGGCGAATCTTGTTTCTTACCTGCGTCAACGTCCCTATTTGCTTATTTATAGCGCGACTTAAAATATGTGTATATAACTTTCATAATATAACTTCTGCTCTCCACCTTCTTCTTCATCTCTCTTCCCTTGCGGTGAATAAATCTCAATCTATTGTTTTATTTTTTTATTTTTCAATTCCAGCATGAAAAAACGCGAAATTGAATTGAATCCGGATGAAATTCTTGCCATACTCACGCTGATGGAGGAGGAGAACGAACGCAACGCGAATCGCTGGAATAAGGATGATGGAGGCAATCAGTTGGAGGAGCACGATGATGAGGATTGGTATGATGCGCCCGTTTATCCCCATGCACTGGAACACTACCCCACGCTGAATCCGAACTACTACTACGACACCGCACCACCGCAATCCAAGCACAAGCGTTTCATGGTCGCGAAACGTGGTGTCAACGATCCGACGCGCACATTGCGTTTCCTCAACGGTCCCAGCCGCAACGATTTCTACACGTTGAGCGAGCTGTTGGCAAATCAGCGTGCGCCCAATCTACCGGTGCATCAACGATTCGTACTCTAAACGCCCACACATAGATCAATTCAAAAAAACACACATATCGTTTCACACACAATAACAAAAACAACAACAAGATATTAAACAATTTGAAACAAATTTCAAGTTGTGAGTTTGTTACCGCAGAATTCACTGGATTATCCTTATTTTTTTATCGACACAATGGTTGAATTACCGTCTTTTTCTCAACAAGCAAAAAATGAATGGTTGACGTTTCTTCCTGCAAGCAAAGAGAAATTAAATGTCATTTGATGTAAAAAAATCGAATTTTTAATATAGATTATTAAAAATTTGAGCAAATAATGAAGTGTACTACTACTACTACTACTAAAAATTAATGAAAATCAGTCAGTATAAGATATATAAGTAAATATATACAAACTAAATGTTATTGAATTATATATATTTAGAGAGAGATATATGTATTATTTAATGTTAATCCTTGGCTTTAAAAATAAAACTTAATAAATAAATCCCTTCAATCACTAATTGAAATTAATTTCAACCCACTAGTAGATGTGTAGCGGCCTGGTTTTTGACTAGATGATTTTTGTGGCAGATTTTTAGCAATAGCGCTCGCTAAGCTGAGTGTGTGTTCAAAGCCCCCAAAGATGTTCCAAATCTTGCTTAGCACCATATTTGTGATAACGACTGACTCAGACTGACAAAAATAGTTGCCTGTACATATTTCATTTATCATGTTCATAGACATTTATCATATTATATTTATATATTATTCATTTTATCGAACATGTCATGAAGTTTTCAAACTTTGCAAGTATTTATTCGTTGGGATACCAATCCACTGCCAATTTGCGCTTACCTTCTACGCTCAGATGTTCGCCGAATAAGAATCGATTTATCAAACATGTTTGAAATTTTCAAACTTTGCAAAGTATTTATCAAGCCAATGCTAATTTGCGCTTACCACCTACGCTCAGATGTTCGCCTAATAACATTCATTTTATCGAACATGTCATGAAATTTTCAAACTTTGCAAAGCACCAAGCCAATGCCCATTTGCGCTAACTTTCTACGCTCAGAATGTTCGCCTAATAACATTTATTTCACCTCTAAGTGGACCACCGTGAAAACATGACAAAACATTTCATGGATGGACCATGGATGGCTCTAAAATATTTTTTATTTAGTTTTTATACAATTTTTTTATCTTTGTAATCCTTTACAACTATAACAGCATATTGAGCAGACTTATTGGTGAAGTTTGTGCATTGGAGATTGTATATAAAGTTGCCTATAACAAAAAATATGTCGCATTGTCCCAAGGCATTTTGTTGATTGATTGATTGATTGCTCTGAAATTTGTTACACACCTTTGTTTTGATAACAATATAATTTTGTATATTCAGTGTATCATTACTAATCCAAGATTTGACTTGCATTATTATAAAAGATAGAAGAGTTGATGCTTGAATAAGACGTTTTCCTTTAAAAAAATATTCTATTCTCGATTCTGAAAGTATTATAGCGCCTTCCTCAAGCATTAACTCTTCTCCCCTTTTCAATAACGCAAGCTCAAGATTTACCAAATTTTACAGCAACTTTATAAATAAGGTATACTAAAATAACGTTGTCAATCTGTCGTATAAGCGTTGCAATAATAGCAGAGAACATAAACAGAGATAATATCATATAGAGACGACAATCCAGTACTTCCAATCTACGTCTTGAGCTGGATAGACCTGGGCCATTTCAACTTTTTTATTATCACGAATTTATTAGCACTTGCTGTGGCGGTTGTGGTCTATTTTAACACGTGCGTAGTTACAATTACAGAATATAAAATTATTTTAATTTCAAGTACATGCTTAAAACACTAAACACACTATAAACTACGATTGAAGTAATTTACCTGATCACTCCTAGTTGCAGGTGTAGGCTGAAGAAGCATCGCCAACTCTC
>JARJDW010021423.1:0-33367 GCA_030264715.1 Adinopsis sp. GC000173
TCAATAAATTAAAAATTGATTTTTATTGTAACAGCCAACACGCGCGCCTAATGCAAATTTCATAACAGCTCTAAATTATTTAATTTAATAAAAATTATAATATTTCCAGCGCAATAAATTTTTTATTGGCAAATATATGTTATAAATAATAAAATATTACTACTACAAGTAATAAATCCTTTATAAAAGTGCGGTATTAAAAATAATGTTATTAAATCCGACTTGATTCCATATTTTAAACGCAAAATATGTTATTTATTTATCAACGTGCAAAATTTTAATTTTGATAATTACTTTTCATTTAGACAGAAAATGTTCTCTATTTCATATGTAAGAAAGGGGTGTTTTGAAAATTATTTAAACTTTTGACAAATCTTCTATCATTTCAAGTGAAAAGCAGTGTAATCATTTTATGATCAATGATTTTATAACGCTTTGTGCTCAAAATTTCTATCGGACGATTGAAAGTGAATACATATGAAGGAAATAGTGCAAATATAGACCATAGATTCCATACTTAAAAATTTATATGCAAAATATGAAATTTATTTATCAACAAACAACATTTTAGTTTTGATAATTGGTTTTTGGTTTAGATATTTTTTCCGGAAACGTTCTTCATTTCAGGCGTAACAAAAGGGTGTCTTGAAAATTATTTAAATCTGCGACAAATCTTATATCATTTCGGAAAAAGTGAAAAACAGCGTAGTCATTTCGTGATCACTGACTTCTTATCGCTTTGCGCTCGAAATTCATGATCAACACGTATGAAGGAAATGATGCAAATATGGATCAGAAATTTCATACTTTAAAATTTAGACGCAAAATATGTTATTTATTTATCAATAAACAACTTTTTTTTTTATAATTAGCTTTTGGTTTAGATATATTTTTCCGAAAATCTTTTTCATTTTATGTGTAACAAAACGGTGTCTTCAAAATTATTTAAATCTGCGACAAATCTTATATGATTTCGGAAAAAGTAAAAAACAGCGTAGTAGTTTCGTGATCACGGACTGTTTATCGCTTTGCGCTCGAATTTCATATCGGACGATTGAAGTGAACACGTATGAGGAAAATGCTGCCAATATGGATCAGAGATTTCATACTTAACAATTTAGACGCCAAATACGTTATCTACAATATTTATCAATGTGCAAAATTTTGTATTTGATAATTGGATTTTTGTTTAGATATTTTTTCCGGAAATGTTTTGTGACGAACAAAGAGTGTTTTGAAAATTATATAAACTGGCAACAAATTGTAAATCTTTTATTTTGAAAAGTCGTATCGGACGATTTAAACTGAATATATCTGAAAGAAAGGGTGCAAATATAGGCTAGTGTCTATCTAAATATGTATTTACCACCGAGTTTTATCAATATAGCTATATATTTATTATTTTATGTTAAATAATACTTTTAATAACTTAATCAAAACTTATAATTCGATTTTTCAATTTAGAAAATACATAAAAGTGCATTAGTAACGCATGTTTAATCATAAATTATTCTAAAAAGATACAATTTGATCTTTTTGAAATACCTAAAATCATTGTTTATACAACGTGTTTTAGATATGTAATTCAATACGTCAGATATTGGTAGTTAATTAATTAGTGTAATTTATACATGCAATATTACAGTTTAAAAACCTGTAACCGTAAAGGCTTATGATCAAAACAATGATCAAAAATAATAAATAGTGGCTTATATTTGATTTACTTGTACGGTTATTTAAAAAATAGCATTTCATTATTTCTTAGAGTTGTAGATAATATGAAAAGCCAATATCCATAAGAATGTGTGCTAAAATACACAAGAGATAATCGTGAACTTAAAGCTGCACATTTCGTTAAAATCTATGTTAATTGTGCAACAAAAATAATTCCAGGAGGTGTTTAATTCCACATTGGAACTGTCCCAGGCGTACACACTGTTATAGTTTTCTTTTAGGGAAAAGGAAACGCAATAAAGCAATGATATAAATCAGCTCGGCTCAAAGCGATTATGAAAATTATATTTTTAGTCTAAAAAGACGTTGCTTGTCTAAATATGGGCCCGTTCCTTTTAATATTGTAAGTTTATTAAAAACGACTGTATTTTATGTCCAAAGATTTCATTTTTTTTTAATTTATGTGCATGAAACTTATCTTCTTGCAACAAAATTTGCGCCAATAAAATTAGTAAATTTAAAAAATAACGTATTTTATTCTTAGTTATATAAATATAATAAAATTAAAAAAAAACACAAATATGTCAAGAAAACCGTTTTGGTGTACCAATCTAAGTTTTAATTGAAGACATTTAATAGTTTTATTTTCTCTTCTAAAGTTTACTGACCACTTTCAAATTGGAACAAACCTGGTTCACTATTGCAATAATGTTGGAATTAGTTTTTACTGAACTAAGTCTAACCAAATATAATAAATATTATTTTGTTCATAAAACATCTATAAAACACTATTCATGAAAAAAATTATAAAAAAAAGTAATAAGAGTAATAATAAATGTTAGAACTTATTTTACTTTAAATCAAAATGAATATTGATAATATTTGTAAATATTAATAAAGAAAATTCGGTTAAACTTTTATTTAATATATAATTAGATTTACCGCTGTGAAAATTGGAATATTCTAAGAAGACGTTTAAATAAATGAAACGTTGTTTATTTTACTTTAAAAGCGAGCGAATTTTATCAATGTTAAGTTGCTAAAATTAAACTTTTTGCGGAAATTTTAATTTACAACTTTAATTAACTGTTCCTTATACAATCAATCTTGCATTGCTTATCCTATCTTCGATATACTTTTCGTATCGTGCGATTAATTAAAATTGATTACAATTGAAAATTTTATTGTTGCTATCATTTTCTGAATTATTGTAGTTTGGAAAATTATATTGAATAATCAGAAAAATAGAGAGAATATACACTCTGTCAAATAAATATCGGGAATTGGTAATTTTAAAAGCCCGATTCAAGATATTGTTAAAATGTTATTTGTTGTTAAATTGTTAATATTACCTTTTATGCTAACTTGTAATTTGATGACCATACGCCAAATAGCTTGTTTGCAGCACTTGTTTTAATCAAAAATTTCAAATGAGTGTCACGATTTTTACAAATAGATACAAATATTGCAGAAAGAATTTGTCCAAAATTTTACATTGCAAATAGAATTTGATTTGCCAAATCGCTATAGATGTTACATTAGACTTACAGTGAATTGATTTTATCAAAAACACAAGGTACCATGCATTCAGAAGCGTCTAAGGTGTGATAGAAGTATTGTATGGCTCTAGTCTCACATCAATGACTTCATCTATCGTTAGAATCATTCGGACACTCGGAATTGTTGTCAAAAAGAGAGACAATATAAAAAGAATGATAATTAAGCATGATGCGGTATTTAAAGTTGCAAATTCAGTAAAAAATGGCAAATTTGAAGAGTGAGAATGCACGGATTCTGCACCATGATAAGACATCCTCTCATAAGGCTCTCATTTTAACCAAATTTCTGGTTAAATACTTAGTCAATATTATAGATTCTATAATATAGAACGATGACTGTAATAGTCAGACATGGCAACGATTTACTTTTTTCTTTCTTTAAAACTGAAATTAATACTTTGAAACACTCGTTTTTAGCTAATGAAACGTGAAAAAGAGTACTAAATTCGATTCAGAAAAATGGGTTTAAAAAATGTTTTAACGATAGGATTATTCGTTCATATAACCATATTATTTAAGAATGGGCTTACTTTGAAGGCGACATCATGCATTTGAATGTATGCTGAATATTTTGTGTTTTATCCGACAATTCCCGATACTTATTTGACAGAGTGAATACAATATGTTGTTGATCATTGAAAATTGAAACATTAATTAATGTTGAGTAAATGACAATGCAACACGTCTCGATAATAATTTCGCATTTTGGCAGGGATTGTAGTTTCGGAATGTAATCATAATATTTGCAAATTGTCGACTATCAAATGATGAAACTAATATTTGCCATTATAAAGACAATATTTTATAAGTTTGAGAATGGTTAATACCAATTTATGTAATAAATGAAAGGTTTCATAGAATAAAATAATATTATATTGGTCTAAAATTGATGGCTATTTCATTTCACATGAGACTTTCAATTGATTTTCCAAGAAAGTTGTTCCGCAGCAAATCCAGACGTGATTGTACCATTCTTGCGTCAAAAAATTATGTTGATCTGTGTAGTGGAATTGATTGAAAATTACAACAGTTTTGATATTGACGGATTATTTTACTAATGCTGTTCTGTTCCTAATTGTCAACCAATTATTTTATTCCATGTATCCTTTCAAGTATTTTTCTAACATATGATTAAATTTAGATCATTATGGTGTGTTACAATCATTCGAGTTTAGTAGATAGGTGAAAAATGCTATGTTAATGCAACCAAAACAGCAATCAATTACACGTTGCTAATTACCTGAATGTAGAACGAATGCTGATCAGATGTATAACGATAGGCAACAGATGTTGCCAGATGGGCGAGCGTAACGATTGCGGCGAGAAAACCGGCAATGATACGCGAAACGGGCAGCATTGTGTGCAATGCCAAAAGTAATGCGAATAGAGGTAATGGTGCATGTCTTCCAGCCAGGAGCAGGGTGGCGATTGCAATTATGCCCGTTAGTAATATCGATGCAATCAGCGCCCATGCCTCCGATTCCATTATGATCGGAAATTGGGAGGCGAGAAGAATCGCCAGTAGAGTTATCGATACGATCGACATGGTGATTATCGGCAACATCCGATCTTGAAGTTCCTAAAACATAAATCATATGTTAAAGTTATTTAAAAATACGTTTACTACTGTTTAGGCATAAAAAATATAAAATTAATCCAAAATTAATAACTATATAAAGTACTACTTAGTATTAGAAACTTCACGTTTTATACCAGAATTTGAAGTATCCAAAATATATTTCAATCGCTTTAAAAAATATTTAATTATAAATACATACAATGAAACAAATAAAAAATAAGAAGTACAATATTTTAAAAATATTATAAACTTTTATCCCAAACACCTGACTGTAAGAATTGTTCTAATAAATGGTGGTTATTTAAAGGATTATATTCCCAACATCAAATTACATTAATTTCCAAGAAGTATGTTACCTGTTTATAAAGGAATAAATGTAAATTATCATTTTTTTTTAAATATTCGAATTTTAAATTACAACAAACAGTCCTGTGTTTGTAACAGCATTATTTTTGTCTATTTATATTTTGCTTACTTTTTATATAAGAGAAGTTACTACAAATTTGATTTATTGTACTTTATTGCAATGTTTATAACTTTACTTTATTTCATTTTTATCAAATACATTTGTAAATTGTATCTGTAGTCGAGTATAATATTTTTTGTAAAATAGTTGAATAATGTTAAATGTTAATTCAACGCAACACATTTTTAAATATGTTTCATCAAATTCATTTTTCAAGTATTTCATTGACATGATATGGTACATTAATGTATGATTTATTGCTTGCATATCATGTTCTTTACGCATATGTTGGTGCAAATGTAGTGTGCATTTTTGCATCATCGAAATTCAAATACGTTTCCTAAAATAAAACCTTGTTTGTTGACAAAATTGCAATATGTATTTGTGAATACAATTTTTGATCGCTTTATTGAATTGAAACGTTTCAGACTGTCAATAAAAAGCTTCTTTAATTTTGTGCAATGTTTTATTAAAATTGAAGTACAATTCATTTTTTTAAGTTTAAGCGCTGATAGTTTTAAATGAGTATCATAAAATATTACCTACAGTTAAACAAGTTTCAATATGCTTTATTACAAAATTAATAAAATCACGTTATTGTATCTATGATTGCAAGTTAAAACTTGACAAGAATATTTTTTATATACCGACAGTTATAGTAATTACAGAGCCGGAAATAAATTTGTTAAATTGTTTTAAATTACTTTTTGTAATTTCCGTCATATTGTAAAGAATTCAACCGTTTATTGATAAAAAGTATTGGAAAATAATTGAAACCTCAACGTGTTTTTGAATATTTACGTCATAAAATGTTAGATAATATTGATTTTCGTTAAATGTAGTGATAAAATTACAATTAATACTGCATTGAACTTATAACTAAATTTATTAAAAATACTGAAAAAATAGAAAACCTTCATTTAAAAAGTTCTTGTATTTATTCAATCTAACCTTGCATTTAAAATACTATCTTATCCGCTTATTTTACAATCCGTCGATAAGAGCATATACATTTTAGAATTAGTATTAGAAAGAATAGTATCTTCATAGTAGATGTACTCAGCTTTGTATACAACCATAAGTACCTACATATAGTATAATTAATTCAAAAAGCAAATCAAATTCTAAATTGAATGATAAAAAGCAATTAACACTGTAGTGTATTTCTAGTCAAATTTGTTAAAAAAAATCTGAAAAAGCCAGAAAATCTCTATTTAATAAGTAATTGATGTTACATATTTACTAAATTTAACCTTGCATTGAAAATACTATTTTATCCACTTATTATACAATTCTTCGATAAAAGTACATAAATTTTATGATTAGCATTAGAAAGAATATTATCATGATAGTAGGTATATTCAGCTTTGTATACAACCATAAGTACACGTATATACAATTAATTCAAGATGCTGCATTTCTTTTGTATCATATTCAACACTAAATAACCACATAAAAGTTTGCCGAACGAATTATTTATTGTGTTTGTTTAATTAATCTATATAGTTTGCATAATGTTATAAACGTATATTTTATCATAATAGAAACGTGTAAAGAGGCAATTGGGACATATTAACCATTCATAACCATGTAAAATTTATAATCTTGCTAAGAGCTTTTACAAACTATAAATTATTATTAGTTCGCCTGTTGGCTGTTGCTTTGAAGTGGACCAACTGCTAAATTGCATCGCAATCAAATTTCGAACGAATGTCCCGTTTATCATATCGATAATGATAATGTGAAGTTTATCGCGTCGCCAAACTTTTAATGATTTGTTGTTTGAATGAATTTGTTTTATCACATTTTAATGGCTTCATTTTCTAGATTTTACATTATTATATAATTCGTATACAACAACTTTTTGCTTTTGTTCGATGTTTTAAAATCGTATTGTTTCGCAATTTTCCTTCTTGTTTGAAAGTTTTTATTGAACATTTTCGCAATTATTAAGCCGTAAATAAGAAAGTTGCTTGGTATAATAAAAGCTTGTTAAAAACGATTTTATAAATTATTTGTACGATTAATAATTATTTATTTTTGCATTTACATTTTTGCAGTCAGTAAATTGCATTAATCGTAGGTGTATTTACATCACCATCTTTTGAATGCAAAACGTCATTAAAAAATTACAATTCAGTAGCTTGATTCAAAGAAATCAAACTATGCATATTTTATGAGCGGTTAATAACTTTCAGCCCAGAAAATAGTTTTAACTGCACACATTTTGCATTTATTTTTGTTAATAATAAGAAAAGTTGTTCATACTTTTAAGTAGTTATATTTACCATAATAGTTGATGTAATAATTCTTCGATACTGTTTTTTGTAAATCATTGGTATCAAACTATGTATAACATTTTATGAAAGGTTAAAAACTTTCAGCTTAGAAAATAGTTTAAACTGCACATATTTTGTATTTTTTCTTAATAAGAAGAAAAGTTGTTGATAGTTGTGAAGTAGATATATTTAAAAATTGATGTAATCATTCTTCGATACTGTTTTTTGTAAATAATTAGAGTCATATTATGTATAACATTTTATGAAAGGTTAAAGACTTTCAGCCGAGAAAATAGTTTAAAGTGTACATACTTTGCATTTTTTGTTAATAGCAAGAAAAGTTGTTCATAGTTGTACGTAGAAATATTTAATAGTTAATGTAATCATTCTCAGATACTGCTTTTTGTAAATCATTGGAATCAAACAATGTGTAATATTTTATGAAAGGTTAAAGACTTTCAGCCTAGAAAATAGTTTAAGATTTACATATTTTGCACTTTTTGTTAATAACAAAAAAAGTTGTTGATAGTTGTAAGTAGATTTAATCGTTGATGTAATATAATTCCCAGATACTATTTTTTTGTTAATCATTTGAATCAAACTATATAAAACATTTTATAAACGCTTAAAGACTTTCAGCCGAGAAAATAGTTTAAACTGCAAATATATTGCTTTTTGTTGTTAATAACACAGAGTTGTTTTTAGTTGTACATACATAAAATAGTAACCATTCTCAGACACTGTTGTTGTAAATCATTCCTATATTGAAAAATTCAACCTGTTGGTATAAATGTGCTATATAATTTAAGTACTATTGATTGTTGTATTGCCGAACTGTGCGATTAATCACATTGATAGAAAACATATTATATAGTATGTCAGTTTCAGGCTGCTTTTCCATTCAACATATTGGTATCGTACATGACTTGAAGCCGTTTTAGTTTATTGCTCACATACCTTCATTACGTACCAATAACAGAATATTATTGGTGCAAAAAATCTTTGATTTAATAAATACTTCAACGCAAATAAACAGGGAAATATCTTAACATTTCTGGTGATCGTGCGTCGTAAGTAGAAGGCAAAAGCGACTACAAGTCGTGAATGCCACGAACCCGATGTGTGGAAAAGCAGCCTAATAATTGCATTCAAGTGCAGATTGAGTTGCATAGGCTAAATTTTCTTATGTGTACCTTTGAATGCAAATTCATTCTATACCTCAATGCAATATTTCAAGGCAAGAAAACTCTGTTTTAATTCCAAATCTGCACTTAATTGCCCCGTTTGAATATGCAAACAATTTATTATGTAAAATTTGGCAAAGATTTGCGGCAAATTTGACCCACGCATTACATTTGTGAGTATAAATCATCTATTTTTTAGTCCTGAATAGGATTAATGGACTATTATAGATTCAGCCATTCATTTGTATTCGAATAGTTCGCCAGCCACGAACGTATTTCAGT
Organism: Adinopsis sp. GC000173; assembly: GCA_030264715.1. NCBI lineage: Eukaryota > Metazoa > Arthropoda > Insecta > Coleoptera > Staphylinidae > Adinopsis > Adinopsis sp. GC000173. The sequence continues at coordinate 9,024 of JARJDW010021423.1, forward strand.
TGAATTTTTTACAGTGTTTTAACAAAAAAATGAACATTTTACAATAGGGTAAACGTACATAACGTAGTTATAAATAATTTAGGCATACAAAAATAATGTGACATCAAAATGTTTATGGAAAACACGTTTTGATTTTATTATGAACAGATAGGTACTATAAACTACAATACAAGCATCAAATTTATGTAATATTAATTCAAACGTGCTTAAAGTACACTGTTCTTCTTACAACAAATTATTACTAAAGGAAAATACATTTTTGATGTCGGTCGACAATTATTTATTAAAATCATTGTATAAATTCGAATAGTAGATTTCCAACCCTTTTTTCATTTCTAGCTTCCGTTTTGCAATGAATTATTTGTTGATCCTCCTCTATTTAATAAATATGGGGTAAAATTGTCAAATTTCAGTGTTTGTTAAATGAAAGAAAACAAGAAATTTGAATTCTGCTACAATTTTTGCCGTCTTTTATGGCATTTCTAAAACTCTACAAATTAAAATATTTTTCTTATACAATTACCCACCCCTTCTTACAATAGAGTTGTGTCTCTTAGGGTAGCGCGCCCTATAGACCGGAAACCACTGGATTAACTGTAATAGATCTTAAAATTATGTCTTCAAAATATATAAACAAAAACCATAAGACCTCCTATTAATTGTTACAGTTCTTTATAATTAATGTTGATAACGTGACGACAACTATCAGAGTGAGTATAAATTGTAAAAGCTATTGTTGCATGACTATCAATTTATGTAATAATGAAAAAGATAAAAAATATGGCAAATATTGCTTATAAGCGAATTTTAAGATAATAATAGTTGCAAAATTGAAAATGCACAATGAACAATTTTATTTTTATTATAAACATTAAACTAATTCCATTGTTGTTATGTATACCAAATCCAGCAATAAAATTAAATTTATTAGACTAACAGCTTAGTTTGTTGAAAGCTTAGCATTTAAAATGCTGCATTTTAAACTTGACAAGTTGTAGTCCAAAAATGCATTGTGCTAATGAAATTTATGAAAATTTTAGATGGAGTGTACTTTTAGTTTGTGTAATATAATGGTTTTGCTGCATTCCATATACAAAGTGGTTCATTTTATACCAGCCGACTAATAAGTTTTCAAAGATATCTAATCTAATGATGTGTTTAATTAAATAACGTATATGAAACAGTAGTGCGGCGAGCTTTTAAAAGCACGATGGCTGAAAATGACTTTCCTTCTTGAAGTATACTTATTATTAAATAAATATCAAGCTGTTGTCGCTGATAATTTTCCTAATTGAAAATATGAAACTATCGTTGTTTGATGGACAAACAGTTAACGTTTAATTGGTTGGTAATGTGATGAGGCAATGAGATTGACGACTCCCTTTAATAAAGCAATTATTATAGAAATTTATTAAGTTTAAATAGAATAGAATATAAATTAAATCTCATCGAACTACATATAAAAATAAAAAAAATAAAAGTAAAAATTAATTAATCAACACAATATAGTCAACAAATGGAAGAAGTTTGCAACTTTTTATCAATAACATTAGCTATAATAGAAACATTTACATACCCAAGTAATTTAAATATTTAAACATTTTCGTTATAATCGCAAAAGTATACCGATAAATTGAAAGATAAATCCGTTTTCATAGATATATACATGTAGTTTACGTAGAATGCATTTAAATTCGTTCGTCTTGACAAAACTCATTTAAAGATGCAGTAAAAGTTTGCCTTTTATGCACAATCATAAACTGAATTATTCAAAGCAATTGGTATTTATTTCACTTTAGCGATTTGTGAAATTTGATGGCAGTCAAAAACGCTTGCTCTTTTCTCAGCTGCTCATTTGGAGTGAAATATGAGTGCTGAGCTGGAACCTAAAACGTGGTAATAATCATAAAACACACCAATTCTATTAAAATGGTGCATTTTTTAGCAGGAATTTATCTCAGTTGATGTGCACTTAATTATGCAGGAAATTGAAGACCTCCAAAATGAAATTAGTTTAAACAATTTGTTCTTTTCATGTAGGGTTTACTTTTATATTTGCTACAGAACAGAGTAATTTATGTCCACAATATACATTGGAGTACATTCCATACCTAAGAAAATTTAATCTATGCAACTCAATTTACAAATATCCCACAACTGCATAAAATATGTCACTTCGTAAAATCGGATCCAAAGGATGCGTACAACTTATTAGAGTTGAGTAGTTGAAAAAATTTGATTCAAAATCACGATACGATCACAAGAGTATATAATTTTCACGATGTTTAGGAAAATCAATATTTTAATCATTCATTGTCATAATCACGATCATAATGTGACCCTATGCGTCAAAATTCAATAAATGTGAAACCTAAAAACAATTTTATAATAAAGAATAGACAAAACTCATTAAAATCCCGATTTTCAGGAAATTCATCAAGACGACTCGAATATTTTATATTTTCATTATCACGCATGAAATAATGTGTCGTGAACAAAAACTTTTAGTCACACCAATTTATGGTGATAAATGCCCATCTTAAATTGATATCCATTCACACTATGTCTCCAACTATCAAAAGTTGGAGGTTGGAAGGAGTTGGGCGCATCGTCTGGATCAGGCTGAAGATGTAGTCTACAGGTTGCACCTTTTTTAAGTATGCTATGAAATCTACTTTTATGTAAAGCAGATGTTACTTTGATAATCACGATTAATTGTAAATTAAGTTCCTTAGGCTATATTTTCTTACATGGGTAATACTATATTGTATGAAATGTGCTAAATATTTTTTCTTTTCGAATATATTAAAAAATTAAAAATGATTAAAAGATCTTGCAATATGTTAAAAGTATCTTAGAAATCATTAATTTATTTAGAACTTCTAAGAAACGTATCGTAAAATGTAGCAATTATAATAAAAATTTATTGAAATATTCTATTGAAGTTATCGAAAATGTATAAATATTTATGAGTTCGTATTCAGTTTAGGTATGTACATACAAAATTGTTCAGAATCTGCAAAAATATAAACGCAAACAGTTGCTTTAAATACTTGTTGTATATCACGTGCGATAAATGTAGCAGTTTTCTTGTGCGCGCTAAAAAATTTCAACATCAATTGAAGTTGTATGTATACAGCGGCAGTAAAGTATACGATTTTCTTCGCGCATGAATATTTGCAAAATGCTCATCTCATCGAAAAGCGATAAATCAGTATTGGATTAAGCAAATTCCACAAACAAACTTGCGTTTTGCTTCGTTTGAATGCTATGAATACATTTTCATGCTGGGTCATGGCATATTTATTGGTATAGAGCGAGTGCATTTACTATTATCATTATTGCATTATAAGCCGTTTCATTATTTACTCGAATTTACTATGATAAAAATTACTGTTACAGTAAGTTCGCTGAATTATTATTAATTGGTACTGGCATCAAACATAATTGTTCGCTCATTTATATTTAAAATAAAAATTTTCCTAGTACGCGTATAGGATAAATTATATATTGACTTTTTTATATCAATATAAACTAAATATGTTATAAATAATTAATATAGGGTGAGTGCAGACAAATCGATATTTTCCACGTAATTCAAAAAATTTATTGGAAGCTTAACCTTTGCAATTTTATGTATGCAGCTGTAAACTATTAGCAACAACATTTTTTCTCCAACTAATAACAAAATTGATATCATTAATAAATTTGAAAGAAGTTGCGTATAAGAGCTAGACTGTGTTTCCTGTAACACAATTCATACATTAGACAAACAAATTGATCCTTCGCAACTTGGATTAGCGTATAAAAAGGTCATACAAACTTTAAGCACCCGAGAAATTCATTTACGACAGATTTTCCAATTTCCAATCTTCTTGGAACAAAAAACGAAAGCAATTTGTTAATAATACCTTAGAAATATTTTCTGTAAATTATTTATTGTCTATTGAAAGCTTCTAATTACATTTCAGTTCTATTCAATATACTACCTTGTCCAAAAAGTAAGAAATTTTTAAAATTTCAATAGCGCAGGCAAATCACACATCATTAAAAAAAAATTCGTACTTTGTAAGCATTATAATAAACATCTGTAACATTTTTTAAGTTCCAAAACAGTCTTTTCACAGTGGTCTTTTGAGATTCTAAGATAGTCATAAGTAATACGGTACTAAATAAGACGAATTCGGTAATTGTGGATCGATATGCACAGGATTTTTTATGGTAAAATCACTAAGAATGAGTATATTGTGAGAGATGCATTGCAAACATTATGGCATTAGTCAATAATTTTCAGGTTTTAGGTTCAAAATATTTTCCTAAATGATATTGGCACTATTTCGACTTACCAACAAGTCCCGGACAGACATAGTTAGAAAGCCAAGCACAATTTCTTTGGTTTTCTTGACGTCGGTAAGGATTGGCGCTCTTCGTCTTCAAACCCTTTTCGACTTTCTTTTAACTGATTCTACTTCTTGTAAACATTGCTCTCTGACGAAACATGGTCCCAAAAGATTTTTTGTAAGATTTCGAATATTTCTACATCCAAAATTTCATTCCCCAAACAATATTTAATGCAACTTTTTTAGTTAATATTAAATAATCGCTGAATCCACTTTTAGCGTCGTATAACATTAGACGTAAAACAAAACTAGTAAATATTTTGATGTGAAAATTGTTACAAATGTTTATTACAATGCTTACATATATATTTTTATAAAAGAATATAATTGATGTACGTGTACCTGGGATAATTATCTTGAAAATTGGTATTAATTTTTGAACACAGTAGTACCTACATGTAAATAAAATAAGCTCTTCGTCTTCAAGGTTATTTTTAACTTTCTTTTAACTGTTTTCACTACTTGTAAGTATTGTTTTCTGACAATACATGTTTCCTGAATACTTTTTGCAACATTCTATACCATTACGTATCTGTATATGTTTGTCATATAAAAACACTAAACGTTTAATTCAAATTATTTGTGTAAAAACAAGAGTTGTACAAATATAGTAAATCGCTTTCGAAAAAACACTTTGCTTCCCTAATTAATTAAATTGCAAAGTATTACTGTTTTGAATAAAATTGTGCCAAACGAATTAATATTATAATTGTTGGTTTGAAAATTGCTGACGATAAAATCTTTAATTACAGTTATCTAATTAAAGCTTTAATGTCAATTGTGCGCGTTTAATTTGAAAAGTTTTTTCTTTTTGGCGATATTTAGTCGGACGCATTCTTGTGAATCTCATTACAGCTTAAAAGTTACATGTAAATAGCGGAGTGAATTTTTAAGTACACATTTGAATATTCATTGCGTGAATGAAATTATTCCAAAAAATAACATGCAAAACGTTTTAATTCGCGCTAATTTGATATCTTTAAAATTATATTATTGTATAAAGCGTCATTCAACGTTGTATATGGCTGAAACAAATTGGAAAAGTTTGCGATCGTATAAAACAATATAGAATAAAAGTTTTGCTATATTCTTACGTTTGTATAGTTGAAGTAGTTTGTTCTATCTTTGAATATCGGAAATTGTACAAACACTTTAAATAAGTGATGTTGAAAGTAGGAGAATAACCGTCATTAAGCGCGCCGCTATAAATGATGATGGTATAAAGTTGGAATGCTTTCAAAGTTTATAAAAACTTTTATTGAAAAGATGCCTGCTTAATGTTTAATTAGAATTTTCTAAATAAATTAATTGACGCCGGCAATAATGCACGCGGCTAAATTATATACCTGAATTTTGTAAACATGATTTATTATTTAATTTATAAAGTTAACTCATAAAAAATAAACTTTTGAAACATTATATCAGTTACTATAGCGTTCCACCTTAATTCCTTCTGACGAAAGAAAGTAATGAACGAGTTGAAACATGGTCTAAGAAAATATTCTTCTATTGTAGGAAAACAATATAATAGTATTTAATTTAAAAACATTAAGAAATCACAAATTGTGATATTAAATAGAAATATTAAAAGTTATCAGATAATAAAATTTCAATGCAAAAATGTTATTTAATTAAGGCTGGAGTGGAGCTGTCAAAAATTTGCGTCGTACACCACCCCCGTAGTTTTAGAGATATTTTCTTCATTCAAACAGCATTCGCTTTTGAAGTATTCAAATATATCATTGCTAATTTAAATTCATTTAAGTTTATAAGCAATGTTTGTAAACATGAAATATTAACAATTCATAAATTGAAAATAGGGGAAATATATCTGGATAAGTTCTATAATATTAATCTCTTCGTTTTTTCGATATTTCAATTAATAGCCGACTAGTGTATAAACGAAAATAAACAATCTTTAGCTATTGGGCATGAAAAAGTATAGATATTTAAACTATAGAAATACTGATTATAATATAATGATTGAATTACTCAGTTTAGTATAAATATTATGAATATAATGCAGTTCTTTTCTGCAAACTATTCAATTTTTCCTAGACACTAATCAAATTCTTTTTTAATTTCAATTGCAGTCTAACACCATCTGCAATCAATTAATTAAACTACAACTTTACTCCATCCTTAAAGCTTTTCCCAAACAGCGATAAAATGCAGATATGATGATTGCCACTTTTGAAGCCAAGAAAATATATTTAGATAAATCCGCAAATAAGCTCCCACAATTGAAACTTTTGAATATTTTTATAAAAGGTCGGTAATGACGTTTATTTGAATTCAACTTCCGATATAGTTTTCTTTGTTTGCTTAAACATACTTTTACCTAGTTTTAGTTTGTCAATATAAATATGCAATAATCATTTTGGAAAACACAAACTATACAAAGTTGGATATCTAATAAAAGTGATGTTAAATCTGCGTCGTGTATCTCAGGTGGTATTGCGTATCATATTACAATTTAAAACAATTGTCTGCGCGTTCATTATAAAACAAATAAAAATTCTTATTATACCAAATAAAATATTTAATGTACCTATAGTGAAAAAGTAATAAATTGAATTTCTTTTATTAACTTTTATTATTACTTTTCTATTGTCTATAATTTCATTTTTTTGCAGACTCATCGCCTTTTATAAAATTTATCAACATTTTTTACGCTTCAAAGAAAAGCAAATAATAGCATATGAGACCCATTAAGAGGAAATCATCAATTACGAAAAAATCTCATAAAGGCCACACAAACTAGTTTTTTTTTATTAATATACCTACATATTTCATATGCCGATTTTTGCGTTTTTGATTTTCATTTCAATGTAGAGATCAAAGGATGTTCATATCCTGAAGAAATATTACAAACATTACGAGTAGTATTTGCAAACAATAATGTCAATGTTGCAGATTCACATAATCGACAAAAATAATAATGGACTTTGGGAAAATCGTTATATAAAGAAATATTATTGCATTAGTAACAGCTACAAAAACATTTTTCCTACACATAATTTCAATTTAATAATATATGAAATTATTTTTATATTAATAAAACAAATAAAATGCACAATTTTAAATCATTATTAAAAAATGAATAAAATTACAAAGAATATTACATTTATAAGCTCTACTTTATAACTTTCTTTTATTTGAGGAATTTGGGGAAAGTTGGGTAGTGGCGACCGCCAGGTAATGCCGCAACCTGCTCTATCAAACATTAAGTAAGCTAACATAATGCAAAATGACGACAATTTGTCAATAAATAAATAAGCAGTCGTTGTTGTAACTGAAATGCGCATCATAATTGAAGCCAAATTATTTCTATAATTGATAATTCTTTCTGGATCTGATAATATATATACACGCCTACTCGGCAACTGTAAAATCGCCCTTACCTGCATTATAACGTAAATAACTATTGTTTTCAAAATGTAAATGTAGTGCAACAGTGGAGCATATTGCTATTATTTACTTATATTTTTAATTTCTCTTATTGATTATTTTTACCTTTATACGTATTTAACTTCAATATCGTAATTCAAAATTAAAAGGACTTAGGTCACTTTCTAAATAATCGCCTCAGCATATAATTGAAAATTTGATGAGATCATGTAGGAATATATAAAAGTAGTATAGCGGTCTTCTTAATGCTCATCGTAAAACTATAAAATTGTAAGGTGTAAATTAATGTCTATTCGAAATTACACAATTTCATTTAAAATATTAGTAACCGATGGACTTTAATGCTTTTATAATCATTCCAATTTGTATTATAATTTTCATAAAAAACCCGTTTAGCGAATTGAATGCTGTTGTTTTAAAATAATTTCACATAATCCGATGAAGATCCATATAATGCGATTTTATTATACACGCTTCCTGTATATTTTTAACGCAAATATAAAATTTACCGTCTATTTATTTACACGTTAATGGAACATTTATTGCAGCAATTCGATCGCATAATAAAAGCATTTTTCAACAATAAATAAATGCGTTTTAGCGTAAGTCAACACGAATTTGCTTAAAAATGTTTTATTTGCGCAAAAACCACCGCTTCAAGAATGAATCGAATGATCGATTACGTTCAACATATTATTTTCATGCCTTTCAAAAAATCGTAAACATAATTTTTCATCCTTGCTGTTTATTGGACGGGGCACGTGCTATCAATAATTTATCAAAAATTATTCCGCTCGTAAAAATGTTGTCCACCTTGTTCTCCGAAATTTGCAACAGCTATAGACAAGTAGCATTCTTACATTTTTAGTTTATTAGCAAATTATTTTTGTTAAATTAATAATTCTAATTACATTTGTAATCTGTTTCCTTTTAATATTAATTATCAAATTTCCAAAACACAAAACACAATGTAGGCGGAAGATATTGTGACCTTTACGTTTATAATTTATATAAATAATTTTTTTTTTAAATTATAACTAATATTTATACAGTTTCTAATTTGCACAAATGCACATTAAATTAACAAACAATAAAAGACATTTTTCAACAAAAATTGGTATCTCTAATTTAAATTAATTTAATTTTAATTACGGCCTAACCAAAAAGGATAAAGCAATAAACATAAGTTTACTTAAAAAAAAACTTTATAAAAACGAAAACTACATAAAATAATAACAATTTTTCCCTATGAAAAAATACATACTTGCTCCAACGTGTTAGGAATCTTAGATTTTATAATCGTATATTTCTTACAGTAATAATTAAATTCAAATGTCATTTAAGTAAAGACTACCATATTTTATTGATAGTAGGTTCCATTTAAAATTTTGCGTATAATTAAAGTGTAGTGTTGTGTATGTAAAGTACAATATATCATCTATCTATATACATACATACTATACAAAATTTGGTAAATTAATTTAGATAATGAAGTAAAGTTCAATTATCTTCTATTCATTTATGATTTATCATCGTAGCGAATTATCTGTCATCGTATACGTACCATCTATCAAAATCGGCTTTGTTTTCTTAATAAGCAACTTATGAGTTGGCTTTTTTCGATAAATAAAGAGTTCATTGTTTCAGTAATTTATTTGTTTGATTGCAATTAATGTGGATGTTTAAATAACTGCATGTAATTATAAACGTGCGTCCTTTGCAAATACCTAAATTAATTTGTTAACTGTTTTGCAATTTCATTCAACATTCAATTAAACTTTTTTGGATGCTTACACAAGAGGTATTTTTTCTGAATGACAATTTAAATAATTATAATAGTTAGTAGTAGGTTAGTGTTGGTTAAAATGTTGAACTGATTTAAGTACCTAAGTATAAAAATTTTCTAGATTGGTAGGATATTTAAAAAATATATGAATTAGGTAAATTGAGATTAGGTAACACGAAACACTACATGAAAAACAAAAACATACGATTTAATTCAAAGTAGTGTAAATGATATCAAGAAAGTCAAGAATAGAGTCTCTAAGCAAATACTGAAAAATAAAATATTATTTCATAAAATTTTGAAAATAATATAATATTAATATTCAAAATAAATAACTAAAAAACAAATAAATAATTTGTCAACTTAATATTTTGTCTAAATGGAAACGATAAATAGAATTCTCAAAGATAAGAATCTTACAGTTGGAAAGTTACACACATTTTTTCAGGTAACTTTTTGTAAAATGTAAGCGCACTTTAACCTTAATTATGCTCAAAACTACATGGGTGGTCCGATAAATACTTAGTCTCATTGATCTAAGACGCCTGTGCCCCAAAACTGACTTACTATCATGTAGTATATTAGACATTAGACTGGTACTGTCAAAATTTCAACTAAATTAGACACTTAGTTTTGTTTTGACAACGTGTGTTAGTGAGGTCTGCAAAGTAGGCCTCCGTAGCAGCGATGACCTCCTCATTTGACTCAAATTACTGCCCGGCGAGTGACTTTTTTAAGTTTGGAGTCCAGGTAGTCGATGTAGATCACACCTTGTGAATCCCAAAAATGATGGCCATCACCTTTCCGGCCGATAGAACAGTTTTCGCAGAAACCCATTCGGATTACGCTTAATCAGCGTCAATCACTGCTCTGAAGTGGTCTCACGGACGCGATTGTTGTGCACAGTGAGCAAACGCGGCACCAATCGCACCGACAGCTTTCTCATGCCCAAAATTTCATGGAGGACATGGCCCACGCGGTCTTTTGAGATGCTTTCTATTCCAGCTATCTGGCGTACCTTCAATCAGCGGTCTGCCAATACCAGATCGTAGACTTTTGTCACGTTATCCTCCGTGGTAGCCGTTTTCGGGCATCCGAACAATACTCATCAAAAACTGAAGTGCGACCACGGTGAATCGAAGGAGAAGAGTCATCGTACATTTAAGCGCTCTTTGATTTCACTGCGCGATTTCCCTTTCAAAGAACAAGAATCGAATTACCGACCAATATTGCTCTTATTCCATTTTTCTAAAATGTACTGACTCGCTCGCTAACACACATGGTCAAAACAAAACTAAGTGTCTAATTCGGCTGAACAGTACCTGTCTAGAAGAATGTATTACACGACAGTAAGTCACTTTTGGGGTTAAGGCACCATAGGTCGGTAAGGCTAACGATAAGTACTTATTGGACTACCCACGTATATGCTGTACAAATTTTATTTAAAATATGTGCTTAAATATAGGTATCTTAAAGTATCCAACGCGAATATTGTATTGGATAATTATATTGTATAAATTTTCTCTTTACGATTTTGGTTTTAAACAATACTGTCTTAATTCTTCATTCATTCGTAACTCAAAAATTATTTTTTAAGAACTGTAGGTTAATAGCTTTAAAATTTAATGATGCATAAATAAAAAGTGTCATTTGGAACACAAAAAAATGATAAAAAGGGGTAAAAGTGTATAATCGTATATTTTTCCTGTAGTTTTTGTAAAAGCAATACAGTGTAGGTAACGTATAATGAAATCAAATAATGCAATTAGAAAAAAATAATAAATTTTATGGAAACTTTTTATTATTTTTGCCAGTTGCAAATTTTCCACTAAAAAGTTTTTCAATTAAAGCTTGGATGTTCATCAATTTTAAGTTTTTAATTAATTAGTTATTATAATTAGTTATAATCGTATACTTTTACTGTAATTTTTGTAAAAGCGAAATAATGTAGATAACGAATAATGAAAATCAAATAATGCAATTAGAAAAAAATAATAAATTTTATGCAAACTTTTTATTATTTTTGCCAGTTGCAAATTTTTCACTAAAAAGTTTTTCAATTAGAGCTTGGATGTTCATCAATTTTGAGTTTTTAATTAATTAGTTATTATATATAGATATGAAGGATAGATAGGTACTAAAAACAGTCCAATTATAAATTTACATACATTTTATAATCTCCAAATTTATGATCATTATCATTTTTTATAAACCTACAAGAACTTTATTAATATCTAAATAAACAAACGTCTATAAAATGTTATGTTTATTTTAGAAACGCGCAGGAAATTCGAAGATGAAATCGAATCAAAATAGCAATCTAGAAATTTGTATGTTGGAGTTTCAATCTCGTTTTTTTAATTAGACCCTGTTAAGCCGCTATCAGAAAATTTCCAATGTTTGATGTTTCTAAAAATTGCTATTGTTTTAATTAAACTGTGCAATTGCGATGATTACTTTTTCGATGTAATCCAGCCAGCGACTGAATTGTCCGCGTTCGAAATGAAAACATTTCTACGAAATTAAGCTATGATGAGTTTTTGCCCGTGCAAAAATCAACCATTTGTAAACTACGTTTTTTTTATTTTTGAAAAGTTAGATAGGTACGACTTCTTAGGCGTCTAAACAAGAGGCGAATTTTGTGTTTCATTCAACTTCATCTCGGTGATGAAGTCAATTCAATCAATATAAAATGCTATAAATACGGAATAGGAATGTTTCAGCTGAATGGAACAAAAATCTAAGGACTATTAGGGAAATCTCTGAATCCTTTGTTGGTTTTGAAACAGAAACTAAGAAGATGCTTACATTTCTATTAAGTTTATTTCCATGAAGATATATATAGCCAGACTCAATTTTGTAAAATCGATTATTAGTTTTTATTTACTAATTGATCAATTGATAAAGTTTTTGTGAATGTAATCTCTAATGGATAGGATAGAAATAATTATAATTATCCTAAAGACTTTTTATTGAAATTAATAAATAAGATATAAATCATGATTAGTTGGTAAATTGATCAATTGATATAATTGTTGTGAATATCTGTATTCATAAAAACGTACCTTTTACCTTTAATCTAGAGATTAGACTACTAATAATGAGTACTAGAAATTAAAATACAATTAAGTGAAATCATGAGAATGATGAATGAAATAGAAGGATTAAAATTTTGCTACGTAATTTTTATTGTTTCATATCATAAATTTATATCGGATAAGTGCGAAATGAAACTAATAAATAAAAAAAAATATGAATTGCTTACAAATTGATAGATTGATTTTGAAACTCATTCATAAAAGCGTAGCTACACGTTTATTTAATCCAAATGAAATGCTAAAAATAATAAGGTGGATAAAAAGTGATAAAATTTGATTGTTTCTTTTATTAAATTTATGTCATATTGGTTTAAATTAAAACTACATAGTAAATAAGAACATCTACAATAGAAAACAAATATAAATAAAAGCTGCTGTTTCTTTATGGTGGTATTTAAAGCTGATTATAACATTTTAATCCCTTTTTAGGCTTATCAAAGTTATTCAGACGAAAATTTAACTAAAAAGATAAAATTGCGAAATTCCGTAAATGTTTCTTTAAAGATGTTGTTGCATCTATATAGAATTTTTTTTCCACCCCTTTGTGCAAATTTTTGTAATGATTTTAAAGAATTTCTTCATGCTTTCTCATCAAATGTAAAACGAAAAAAATGAAAGTTGTAAAATGCAATATAAATTATTAAAATAAAATTAGTAAAAATAATTAGATTGAACAAAAAAAGATAAGTAGATAGCAATGTAAAGGCGCCATAAAATTGAGTAGTTTTTTGACGTTATTTATAGGGGCCTTAATATCTGTAGTAAAAACAGTAAAAAGGGTCGAAAGGTTGAGAATCATCCATTTTCGCTGAAAACCTTTTTGTGTAAACATATACGCAATCTTTAAGTTCTGCAAAATATATTTTAATTTATATGGAAAGTTACAATTCTTAGAAAAAATAATATTACACTACGGCATTTATTGAAATACATATTTGCAAATATGAATAATACTTAAATATGCAAAAAAATACTTTACAACTGCTTGACATATTAAGTTAATTTTTCATATTCGTAATAAAATTAATCATAAAAATTTGCAACGAACAAAAAATCATAAAGTAGGTATATTTAATCGTAAATCATGATGAAAAATAATGTCAACGGCAACATTTGCAGATGGACTTTGCCTAATTGGTTCGTTCTAATTGCGAATGTAACTGACACGTAACAGGTCGTGTCGTTGTGTCAGAATGACACGTTTCCAAACAATATGTTTGTTAAATGAGGATGATTTATAAGTGGATTAATAAGTGATGGATACAGAAAAAGAGCGTGTTTGCATTTAAGATCGTTATTGCGCGCTTGTATTTTTATTATATTTATGGAGGAGGTTTTTCGGGTGCAATAGAAAGCAAATTCCAAGTAGTCTTTAATTAAATAATTACATTTAATTACGGCTTGTTCTGATCGTTAATCTAACACGAGAAAAATAAATTTTTTGCTACATGACATAAATTATGTGAAATCTTGCATTTTATGCGACAATATAGTAGTAGGTTTTACAACGTTAAGAATAAATGAAATTTAGATTTAAAAAATACCATATAAATTATTTGTAAAAAAATGCACGTTACTTTTGACATCGGTCTAATCCCTTTAACTGTCTTTTCAAATAGGACCTATCATTTACTTGATTGTACCATTAACAACAATTTCAGACAAAGATACTTTTTTACTTTGAGTCTCAATCTTGAATTTTTTGTTTAGTGCAGCCTTTTGGACGTTAATAGAAGCTACCCTAATGCGACATTTAATTGATCTTTTCTGCATTTTTGTCTTTCTTACTTCTTTGATTTCGCTTATTCTTTTTTAGTTTTTATCACAATACATTTTGTTTAATTTCAAAATAACTTATTGTATGAGATATACTCGTATACTTTGGTATATTATTATAATAGTAATATAAATTATTTGTATAAAAATTCACGATACTTTTGATATCGGTCTAATCCCTTTAACTGTTCTTTAACTAATTAATATTATCATTTTTATCACAATATTTTTGGCTTAATTTGAAAATAACTATTCTATCAAATATAAATTTAATTATAATAATAACTGAACAATTTCGATCTGAATAAATTTTTACAAAAAAAAGTATTTTAGAGGCTTGGAAGAGACGCAATTCAAAAACTATCATTTTAAAACAAATGGTTTGCAAATATAATCGTAATATTGAATGAATTAAATTAGATTCTTGGATGGTTACCTTTTTATCCTCATACGTAACATTCATATATTGGAATACGTCTGTTTTCTAGTTAGGTACGTGCATAAGAACTGACTACGTTTCTCTCTAGCAATTAAATGTTTAGATTTAACTATTTTATACCAGATGGGCAATGCTTTGGTGAACATAGCAGTTTACTAAACTTAAAAAAATGAGTTAAATAGCTGCGATATGTCTTTATCATTAACTAACAACTAACTTATGGGTACAACTGATTTTGACAAAAAATATGTTATTTGTTCCATTATCTTTTGAGAAGCCTCTCAGGTCAATAGGTACGTGTACAATGTCTATAATTATAAAAAGTCATGTCATGCGAATAGTTCTTCTAGCTTATAATTTACCAAGTGCACATACATATATATAGTGCAAAAATCTGCCAACGAACAAAAGAAGAAGGCAATTGCGACAATTTTCCTATATAATACTGAATATTGTAGCTAGAGAAAAGTTTTATATATTTGAAAACATATGATTTTTAAGTGATGATATAACAATCTGTGTAATAATGTGTCTTGATAGGAAGAAAAGAGGGTAGGTATGATCAAATCAAGACGGTTAAATTTCCATTCATGTCGAAAGATAAACAAACGCTAAGGCAGCCTTGTATTATTTTCAAATGACTTACGTTTAATTATGCAAATAAATGCTACTCAAGCAACTTTGGTTGCCTCCTAGATAAGCTAACTTACACGCAAATTAATTACATTATTTCATTAGTGTAATCTTATTCGGAGGCATTACGTATTCTTACATTGATTTAATTTAAACTCACCGAGACTCACAATTTCACTAACTTTACTAAATTCGTTACCATTGCAGGATGAAAATTTATACTTAGATAGCTGCAACTGTTTTTAACAAAACATTTTCCTTTATATGGTAATTATTCAAACATTCGAAAATAATTCTCGTTATGTTTATCTGCGCACATCTAAAGGTAGTTGAAATGATATTTCAGCTTTCTGAGAAGTTCGGACGTCAGAATATTTATTTATGTTCTTGCAAACTATTTTAAAGCATAGATGCATAAAGTTTGCGTATTACCAAAACGTTGCTATTACGGATGAGCAAACAAATACTTACTACTCTGTCCCAAAAATAAGACCAATTTCTAATTTTAATAGCGCAGACAAATCGCACATCATTAAATTTTTTATCTTATTTTGTTAGCATTGTAATAAACGTCTGTAACAAATTTTAAGTCAAAACATTTATTAGTTTTTGTTTTACGTCGAATGTTTTACGGCGCTAAAAATGCATGCGGCGATTATGCTTTATCTGTTCTATCTTTCCAAAATAGTTTTTCCACAAAAGTGATTTGAGATTTTAAGATAGTCATAAGTGATATGGTATTAAATAAGATGCATTCGGTAGTTGTGGATCGATATGCACAGGAGAATGAGTACATTGTGCGGGAGGCGCATTGTCAACGTTATGGCATTAGTCAATAATTTCCAGGTTTTAGGCCTAAAATATCGTCCAAAATGATATTGGCAAACTCCTTCGACATACCAACAAGTTGCTAATAGACATATTTAGAAAGCCAGCCACAATTTCTTTGGTTTTCTTGACGTCGGCAAGGGTTAATGCTCGTTTGAAGCGTTCTTCGTCTTCAAAGCCTTTTCGACTTTATTTTAATTGATTCCACCACTTGTAAGCATTGCTTTCTGGCAAAACATGGTCCTAGAAGATTTTTTGCAAGATTCCGAACATTACTACATCCAAAATTTCATTCCCCAAACAAAATTTAATGCAACTTTTTTGCTCAATATTGTGATAATCGTTTCATGCACTTTTAGCGTCGTATAACATTAGACGTAATACAAAAACTAATGAATGTTTTGATATAAAAATTGTTACAGATGTTTATTACAATGCTTACAAGTTATAAAAAATTATAATTGATGTACTGTTTATCTTGGCTAATTAAATTGAAAATTGGTCTTACTTTTTGGACACAGTAGCAATTCAATATAAAAAATGTAAGTATTTATATAAATTTATAGCAAATTAGAAAAATAACTAATTGGATGATTTCTGACCTGCATTATCCTCATCATAAATTTGCACATGTGAACCCCAAGCATAACTTAATAGTTAAATTTATATTCTGTATTCCTTTGGAATTTGTAACTTAAAAGATGCAATTAGGTAATTGCTAGAGCATTTTCTAGAATTTATTCATTTGGTTTACTAAAAGAAATTCAATACAACTAATACTAATTTATTGTGTTACGCTACATTGTTTATTTCTTAATACTCTTTTACTGTAATTTGTATCTATATTTTTTAATGTTTTTTAGATGATAAAATATTTAAGTAATCTCACGTGCACTCTATATGTAGCACCATTTTTTATTTGACTCCCTACATTAACCTAAACTTTCATGCATTTTTCAACTTATGTAAGTGTATTCGTCGACTTTACTTTACTTTATTAGATACTAATTGTTGCATTTCTTAAATAGCTAAAATGTATGCATACGACAGGCGTTGTTTATCTAGAAATGAACAACTAAGAGAATAAACAACACTTTTAAATGTAGCAGAAAGCATTTTATAGTAAGCTTGTTAATAATTCCGTTCTTGTCTCGTCGTATATATATAATACGAGGCATCAAAGCCATTTTTAACTCAAAGACGCACGCACTTGTCCCATTTTCGGATCAAGTGGAGAGCGACATTTCGTATAATTTCTTATCAAAATGAAACTGTGCTATATAGGAAAATTGCCTGTTTAGTTTAATTTAAATTAAGGTGGACAATGCGTTTGCTACCGCCAGTGGCAAATGTTTGTATAGCAGACTAAAAATACATGGAAATAAAATGTAGAATAGAAAATAGGCAACATTTCGGTTTAAATCGCTTTGTTATGTTAAAGAAATACAAATGACTCTTGCAAACAATTTTTGAGAAATTTTATTCGAAAAAAGTTGCAAAAATTTGTTTTAACATCTTCTTGCAATGTTAATGAGAAATTTGCAACAAATAAAATTCTACATTGAAAAGATTTTCAGGCTCGTTTCATACCATACATCCTTGTAAGGATACCGATGCACTTCTCCATCTGAAGAGATATAGCACACATAATTATATTATTATTACTATTATGTGTAATTTCGTATGTAAAGTACATGGTAGTGCATTGTTAATATACTTGCTAACAATGTTAGGAACCCAAACGGGTTAATTGCAATGAGATTTGCCAAAAATGTGTTTCAAAATCATTTTCCAGCCGCAAAAATTTAATTCTATTCAAATTAAAATAACATCTATGTCAAACTTAAGGAGTTTCAAGCATTTCTCTTTCAAATATCTATCAAAAATACAAAATAAGAAAGTTTTTAATTAACATTGAATAAAAATTACTCTGAAATGTAAAATTGTCTTACAATGAATAAATATACATATCTTCCTTATAGAAAGGCGTTTTGCAATGTCCAAGAAACATTATTTCACCTTTAAATATACATTTTGCTAGAGAAATGAAGCAATTTTTGAATTAACTTTGAAATTTAAATCTATACAACCTAATATTGCAGTAAAATTTATTGCCTAAGTCTAAGCCCAAATCATTTTTCAGGTGCAAAAATTTTATTTTATACAAATTAGAATGACATTTATTTCAAACTTTCAAGATTTCGAGCGTTTTGTTCTCAAATTTCTATCAAAGTCTCAAAATAAGACAGCAACATGACACTTTTTAATAAACATCGAATAAAAATTGCTCTAAAATGTGAAATTGTCATGTTGTTTTCTTTCACCCTTTTCATAAACATATACATTTTGATATACAACTTTTGGATTTGAGTTGAAATTCAGGAATTTCAAAATAAAATATAGACGATAGTTTAACTTTTTAGATGTAAAAACATAATGCAACATAGAATAATAGAGAAAAATCAAATTAGTTGTAAGAGACGTACACGCTACAGCTTACAGTTGCAAAACAGTGACATATAGCCGAAATTTGTGTTGAGTAAACTTTCAATAAATAGCACATTAAGCATTCAAGTGCGCTGCATTATACACTATGTACATTTCTGATTTACATCAAAGAAATTGTTGATTTTTAAGAAGAACGGGCGAAGGAAAAAACGGAGAAACGTCGACTGGATTTTATTGTTCAAATATAATTTAACTTCCCTATCTGAATGAATGGGGAAGCGAATTTCGCTCGAAAACGAGGCCAAAACGCGATGCGAAAGAGGAAGAACGAAGTTTAAACAATATTTTTTATGTAATAAAAGAAAATGTACGTAGAGTAAATTTTAACTTTTTCGTAAACAATATATATATAATTAAGTTAACAAACTTTTTTATTATTATTATTTAGTCGCAACAAAGCCAGCGTCGCGACATATTTTTCATACCGCCGCCGAACAGCTGCCTGCCTTACAATCGTGTCCACAATAAAGCGGCCGGGTTTGTAATAAAATTAATGATTCACAACCTAATTGCTTTTTTTGCTTTAAACTTTCGCCTTTTGTATGTATGTATTATATATGTAATATGAGAAAAGTCATGTAGATTTGTCATCGTGTTTCTTGATTTATATAATTAACATGTGATGCATATGCGTGCATCACCGCTATAATTGTCTGTCGCATGATGCATGTATGCATGCATCAAAGGTCCATGTATTCACCACAAAATGTTGTAGTTAACGTGTTAACTAAATACTATAACAATTTTTTAGAAGTATATAATATTCTATTCAGTGTTTTATTTATTTATTTTTTTTAATTATGAACTTATAATAGAGATACTTATAAAAATAGTAAAAATTATATGTTAACTATAAAATAACGGTTTCATTTCTTTAAAAGATTATCAGCTTTTTTAGTTTTGCGAGTAAATTCCAAATGTAATTTATCTAAAAAAATCGCAATTCTCTATTATTTATCATCATAGGTCCATATATCAACCACAAAACATTGTAATTAACGTGTTAACTAAATACTATAACAATTTATTATATATTACTCTACTCAGTGCTTTATTTAACTTTTTTAATTATGAGTTTATTAGAGATAATATAAAAAAAAATCCAGGAACATCGGAAAATAAAGTAAAAAATAACGATTTCATTTATTTCAAAGTTTATCATCTTCTTTAGTTATTCGAGTAAATATCAAATAGAATTTATCTAAAAAAAT
The DNA here is from genome assembly GCA_030264715.1 of Adinopsis sp. GC000173. Lineage (NCBI taxonomy): Eukaryota > Metazoa > Arthropoda > Insecta > Coleoptera > Staphylinidae > Adinopsis > Adinopsis sp. GC000173. Next base: position 29,114 of record JARJDW010021423.1, read on the forward strand.
CACTTTTATCCACAATTTATGAAATAAAAGCGATTTTTGCATGCTGATTTGAAAGCCAACGGGCTTGTTTCACCATTCAGATAACTTTTAATGAATTTTCTTTGAATTTCAGCTGTGTTTTTCTAAAAAATAATGAACTAGGGTAGTAAACAAACCAAAAAATGAGTGAAATGAAAATCACTTAAAGCATTATTGAAACAATATTTAAATCGTTCCGAACAAGGGTTTCATGCTGATTGAGTCATATTTGCCCTCAAATTTTAGTTATTTTCACAACTAATTGTAATATGTATTTCGTATTGGTACTCTAATAATAATTCACAATATTATTTAAATTTGATGTAATTATTGTAGACTATGTCAAAATTATTATAAAGTTGGTAGTGTGTTGTTTGCAATAATACTGTTACATATATGTTACATTATTTTTCTACTTATTAATCGAAATTAGTCGTTGATGATACGCCATGAGAAGGAAGATATGTGACATGTTAGTGTAAAGGTACTAATAGAAGCAGTGCACTGAGTATTTTATACTATAAAAATATAGATACCGAAGATGACTACTTCACAATAATTAAAAATAAAGAAAGCAATACATAAATAGAGTATGCATAAAATTCTAGAGCAAATATTGCTCAATCAGAAAGAAACCCTTGTTTGCAACGATTTAAATATTACTTCAATAATGCTTTAAGTGGTTTTCATTCATTATTTGGTTCGTTTACTACCCTAGTTCATTATTTATTAAAAAAAACAAAAATTCAAAGAAAATTCATTAGAAGTAATCATTTTAAAAAAATAAAGTGTTTTTTTTAAGTTAACATGCAATTTTTATTACTTCCAACTTTTTATTATGTTTCCACTTCTCTTTTTTAAAATTATCTCTAATAAAGTATAAATAATTTGAAGTTAATTGATTATAAATGACTTTATTAATGCGACTATAATTTTAGCGTATCGATCAACTGTTATTATATTAAAAAAGCATACTTCATTATCTATAATCTATTTTGAACCTTTTTCTTTATTTTTTACAAAATAACAATTTATTTTTAATTAGATTATAATGTATTGTATAAATTAACTACTTTATAACAAATAAACTAACTAGTATTTAAAAAATCTCTAAAGATTAATGTTATTTTACATCTAGAATTCATAGGATTAAAACAGTTACACGTGTATAATTGACTATGTTTTTTTATAAAATTCGATAATTATTTAACTTCTTCTATAAAATCCGAATAAATGAAAAATCCTACCTTGTATTGCGGTGGCAAATATCCTATCCTTGCACAAACACAATAAATTAAGCACAAATTAGTTTATAAATTATTTAATCAACACAGTTATTGAAAACGCTTCTTATTACGAAACCACCCAGCAGTGAACTAATAAATTTTGTGGCTGCGTAAAGTACTTATATTATTGCGAGTAATCTGCGCATGTTTGACTCAACTAGTTTGGTCCTAAACGTCAAACACATGTATGACTCATCACTTTTACCTGTACGCACTTGAAGTTAACAATTTATTGAATCTGTACGCATCCACCCTCTGATAAGTACATATATTTGACTGATCCATAAAATTGTTAGTACAATGCAAGGTGGTCTAGTGATAAAACGCATTTTTATTAAGTGTGCTATTTAATTTATTTATAATCATCCGAATTCGTGCTTAATTTATTTGTGTTTACGACTGGTGAAGATGGATTATTTTTCAATGTAATACAAGGATAGGATTTTTAATTTACACTGAATGTAAGTACATATGCACTCACTTAATTAGCGAGTCACTTCAATATACATTGGTTGTTATGGTAAAACGTAATTCGTAAGACGAAGAATTCGAAAAACACACTTCGCTTGCTTTAATCAACTTCATTTTACTGTATTTTTTGTAATTTGCGAAAGTTTCAATTAAAAACAAACGAAAAATTTTGCTCACAAGCTTCATAATTATTATTTTCAGCTATTGTTCGGCTTTCCATTAAAAAATCGAACGAAAATCGTTGAATCAATTTCGACTTTCTTTCATTCATTATTCCAATCCGTATTTAAATTATTATCTAATAGATTAAATTGCAACATTTAGCGATGCGATTCAATTTTTATAAAATTGAGCGTAATTTAATTCGATTCGGTTTGCGTTCTTCTTCCATCGTGTCGTTCGATCTATGCAAAAGGCGCACGCCGCTTTCCTAGCTAGGAAAGAGCGGCGATTATCTAATCGGACAATCAAAGAAACACAAGAAACAACATTGTTTAGGCGAAATTTATTAAGCGATTGTGTTGCGTTGGGCGCGCGCGCGCGTCTTTTCGTTGCTGGCTCAATGCTGGCGTGCGGCAGTCCTCGCGCTTAATTAATGACAAATGTTATCTGTGCCTTAGTTTTTTTTCCTCTCTCTTGCTGTGCGAAACGTAACGTAACGATGTTTCATGCTTTGTTTCGTATTGCCTTTTGGCGTTGGCATTTTGTACGATTTTTCACTTGACGATTTAAAAAAAAATGAAATTGCGCTTTGGATATTCGCTAATTTTTAATTTCGTTAATGAAATGTTGCAGGTATATTCTGTAAAAATGAATAAAAAATCGTTAAATGATTTTTTTTGCTTTCCACAATTTCTTATTTCGTTGAGCTTGGTTTACATAAAAATTCGTTATATTATTATTAAGAACGTTTAATTTTGTAAAAGTCGAGAATTTTCTAGACGATTTTCATGCAATTTTTAACTTTGCAGTTTACCTATTTCAGTTTAATCATAAGTTCGCTTTTTACTATTTTAAATCTCTTTTAAATGATATTGCTTGAGATAAGAAAAACTTTTTAATTTCGTGAATGAAAGGTTGCAGTTATATTCTGCAAAAATGGAATGAAAAAATGTTATATGATTTTTTGTTGCTCTCTACAATTTCTTGTTTAGTTGAACTTGATTTTCATGATATTTTGCTTTACATACTATAACTAAAAGCGACTAATTTTGTAAAAGTCTTTTAAGAAATATCTAGACAATTTTCATACAATTTCAGTTTAATTATAAGTTCGCTTTTTACTATTTCAAATCTTTTTTATTTGACGATTTTGTTTCAAATGATATTGCTTGGGATAAGAGAAAATTTTTAATTTCGGGAATGAAAGGTTGCAGTTATATGTTCTGCAAAATTAAACAAAAAATTGTAAAATGTTTTTTGTTGCATTCTACAACTTGTTGTTTTGTTGAACTTGATTTTCATGGCAAGTCTTTCAAGAAATTTTCAAACGATTCTCATGAAATTTTTAACTTTGCAAAGCACCAATTACAGATTAATCATAAATTTGCTTTTTGCTATTTCAAGTCTTCATTGTATTCAACAAAAATTTTAATTGATTTTTAGAACTTGATATATAGGTATAGTTGATAGTGACTTTTAATAAAATAAATTACCATTCCGCGACTTTTATAAAAAGTGTTCGATTAATCTTCGCTTTAATAACAATTGCACTTTTTCCACGTGGCGCATTTTAACATATTATTCCCGGTGACGCTTTTTTTCTGCGCTCCATCGAAATGCGACGTGTTGCAAATAAATCTAAATTTGCTAAGTGGCGACCGAATTTATGACGAATAAGAACGTACGATTTATATGCGACAGATGCAAAATTTACACGTCTTACTTTTCGTTTCGTTTGTTTGCTGCCGCCGCTCCGCTTTTTTTCCTGCCTCTCTGATGCAAACGCACGAGAGCCCTGCCAGGGTGTAGGGAGCGAGGAAGTACGCAGTAGTAGCAGGCGCGACGTGATTTATGAATATGAGCTGCTGAACGAATTCATTTTCGTTAAATCATTGCGATGCATTGCATTGCGCTAATTAGTTTTTAATTAGCGCGCAGCGCCGCAGCGCCACAGCCCCGCCGTTCGCACGCCCCGCTTTCAAAAAACCAACGTTTTTCTTCTTCGTTGGGGTGTTATTTCACGAAAATTAATGATTAAAGCGCATAAACGGCAACGCATACTAACGAGACATAGAGTATGTACATTTAAACTGTATACACTCGTCGCCACAATAAAGCGGTCGTGCCAGATAAAACGCTTCAAATTATTAAATTTTAATTAAATAGATATAAATGCGATAAAATTGTGCCACAACAAATAGTGTTTGATAGTAATAGTTTAATTAAAAACAATAAAAGTGAAGTAAAGGTGAAATTAATGTCATTTATTTTAATTTATGTTTTAGAATATAAACTAAAAATTTTTCAATAATTTAGA
>JARJDW010021424.1:0-12272 GCA_030264715.1 Adinopsis sp. GC000173
GACATTAAATCGATCACGATCTGCTGCTAGACCGCTAAGATATTTTATAATTTTGACAATATTTCTATTGTATATTCTTCGCGAAAATTCGTCGTTTAATTGCAGATGTCACTAGTTGTTAAGTAAAGACTGTAAAGACCGGTGACGAGTACTACCTGTACTATAATTTTTATACAATACCATATACTCTTTGTATACTCCTATATATTATTAGCGATATCGTAACGATCGTAACCAATGAGGTTATCCGAGGTGCGATTATTGCTAGTCCGTCCTGGGTATGACATTAAACTGCAGCCACAGAGGTTGACTGTCCGCGAAGATAAAGATCTATGGTACTGTGTCTATGCCTATGCGGCCTATGCCCACCCTTCATCGTTACATATCATAAGCGAGCCGTGTTAATATCTGACAGAATTCTTATGGACCTAATACATTTTCAATCAAAGGTTTATGTGATAGTGTTTTGTACCCACTGTTCACTGTCACATTTCTCTGGACACATATCAACTTTCCACTCTATCGATAGTGTGAAATTATCTACATCGACATTGTTTACGAATCTTTTCAAAGCGGGGGAAAAGGAATAAATATAAAAAACACTAAAATTCATCTAAAATAGCATAAAATACAGTAAAAAACAAATATTTATTTGGAAAACTAAAATATATCTCACATTTCAGACGGAGGAAACACATAAACTCGCTCATGATATCTGACTGTGAACGGTGGGTATAAGCTAATGAAACAGTACCCCATCAATTATCCGAATGTGTAACATATGCCATCTTCATTTCAATTTGTTATTAATTACGCATAAATAAATGTGCTCGCATTTTGGATATTTGTCTATTTACACATAAAAAATAGAGGCACATATATAAATTGGCAAACAAGTCATATTAGTCGAAAATGTGCAGTGGTAAAGAATCGTAAGTTAGATTGATGGAGCTAAACCATATTTACTTTTCCACCACACACACAATTTATAAGTGCATTGTTACAATTGTTACTCATCTAGAATAAAGATTGAGATGCAACTCTAGTTTCTATCAACAATACCTGTCATCACCCTGCTTAGCTGCGTTGTTGAAAACGCGTACGTTGTAGGTAATCCTATTCCTTAACATTATCCTTATAATAATAAATGTACAAATTGTAGATGTGCTGAAAACGATGACCAACATATTCGTTTCCTCGAAGCCTGCAAAGAACGTCGAAAGACTCCTAAAACGATCTACCACAAGCGGCGATGATCACACTACTATTGCATCATTTTCTGCCAAGACACTTAACAGCTAATACTAGTTGAGTTTTTATAAAATGATTTATTTCGCAATCTTTTTTTTTGTTACAAATACTTTAAAACATTATTTTTATTTATGATCACAATTTTGTACCAATCAGTACCAATTAATACGATATTGCCATTCCCAATTCGTTTTTAAGAAATAATGCAATTTCCTTAATAATTAAACTTTGTAAGTCAGCATTGCCGTAAACATAACTCAGCAGCATGGCTACATCTGTAACTTCTATTTGTCTGACTATATTTTCCACAGACCTGGCTAATCGTTCTCTTTGTTCTTCTGTCATATCTTCTTGTATAACAGCCGCTACTGACTTAAATGTACCAGAACTAGACCAAGCAGCATAAATGGAACCTATTGTACCACCTATAATTTAAAGATTGTATTTATTTAATTCATTTGCGATAAGATGGATAGATTACCAATTCCAAGTCCGATTGGGCCACCAATCAATCCACCTCCGAAAGCACATATTCCAGCTGTGAAAGCACCTTTTGCAGAACCAGAAACAGTTACTGTAATTTCTCTGTTTTCACACAATTGTCTTATAACACTAATAATTTCAGTTCGGTTCAAAGGCATCTTGATACACGTAAACTACTCGACTGATGGAAGTAAAAAATAGGAGGAAATATAAAAATAAATCTAATACAATGCTATCAACATATTTTTTTTTTAATTTTCAATGATTAAAAATACATAATATTACCTTATGCTGATTTAATATAAAATTAATAAAATGGCATCACAATATACCTATCAACTTTTATCAGTCTTTAAGGTTAGGTAAGTCAAGTGTAAAAATAAAAAATGACCTTGCATCATTTCCAACAACAGTATCGCAAATATATGATTTTGACTTTCTTTTAAGACTTTCTCGTAATAAAAACGCTCCCCTCCACTGTGTATAATTATTTAGTAACAATGTATCTGATATAAGGATCCTTCTTAAAATCAAACGAACAGGCGTATTTTTCAATATCTCTCAATTTATCCAAAATGTCAATATAATATTCCTCTAATTGCTTTTCGCGACTGTTTAAAATGTATAATTGATTTTCGATAATTAGCGAAGCATTATCACTGGCAACGTGCGACAATATATCAGGCAGTAAATATTTGGTGCAATGATAACCGAAATAAATAACGTTGAATAATTCCTTAAACGCCTCCTTGTGTTTCATCATTTCATACTTGCTGATTGAGAGAATATTGATGGAGACATTCTCTAGATTAAGGCAAGGCGCAAATTTTTGCTTGCTCGCGATATAATTTCCGACATCAACCACCTTCAAATCAGGTATTTGCATGACACAAGCGCCTAGACTCATATCGTTTACATCCTTATGTTCGTACGGCGTTGCATTCTCAATATTATGGAAAATCTCTCGCAAATTACGTTCGGTTACATCAGTTGAGCGATGTTTGTACATATTGTTGACTTTTTTGAGCATATCGGGATTTTTACATTGTATGCCATATGCAATAAACGGGCCAGTTTGCATTTCACCCAAGTAACCATAATGCGCAAAGTCGTCACCGTTTCGAATGATTCCCGTTACCATTGATCGATTTGGTTTAGTTACTTCTGAATCCAGCCACGTAAAAGCAACACCACTACGTCGGAAAGATTGATATTCCTGATTGTTGACGACCTTAGCGCCGAGTAAATGTAGTCGCATATGTAAATCCCAATCGAACGCTCCATGTCTTGTATCATAACGTGCGCCAAGGTGTCGTCGTAAACGACGATCCCATGCTGACATAATATCGAATTCATCTTTCGATGACCAAAATTTGTATAAATTCTCCATGTAATCGCGCTCCTTGTATTTAATATCCAACTTGATAGTTGGCATTTGCTGCTTCAGGTAATCATCATTGGTGATCATCTCAATGAAATCCTTTGCTCGATTCGATAAGAATTTGGCGGTGGTTGGACGGACTAGACAGTTACCATACAGTTCCATAAAAATGCGAGCCTTTTGAGAGACACCAAATTCTTTAGCAGGTGTCAGGGCGATATTCAGCAGCAATAATTGCTTGGCCAGAATCTCTGGGGCCAATTCGATCACATAGAAATTGATCTTTTTGTTATTAAATCGACGTAAATTCTCAGATAGAGTATGTAAAATATGGCGTGCATCGCACCCACCAAATAATAATATATTAATCGCTTCTTGATTTTCACTGACTTGGACTTCTTCCAGTAAATTTAAACTTGGAGTTAATCCCCAGAACATGATTACTGTATATGTCTATCTATACGTATTGATTAAACATGTCTGGCGTTGCTAGGAAATTTTGACAATTTTTTAATATGAAACATCTATTTATTATAATATTTATAGTAACAATAATATATATATTAATATATCACATCGTTTAAGCATTTCCAGCCATTATATTCTTCACTTTGACATTGAATGTCCTAAAACATAAAAAAATAGATATTACTAGCATCTAATGAATGCAGTGCATGGTGTGTTCCAAAAGTTATTAAAGATATTTTACAGTGCAAATTAATCATATTAGCTGAGTAAAGGAAATGCGTTTCAAAATCGTGAGTTCTGTGATAATAAAATGAAATTTATAATTAAGACACCCACTACCACTAGGTCAGTGGTAGCCAACTAGCTTTTGTACATATAAGAGCTACTTTTTATCGCGATTGTTTGTCTTAATAATCGTAAAAATGCGGAATATGAATTTATTTTTTTAGACAGTGCATCTTATTTTAACACTGTGTAAAAATCGCATTAACTTAACTGGCACTTTTACCTACAAATGAATTAAAAAAACCTAAATAAATAATTATTTTGTCCACTTCTACAATGTATTTCCATCAATTTTCTTTTCTTATTTATAGTGTAATTTTTATGAAACCATTAAATAATTGACCAAGATTAACTCACAATCAACTTGTTTGCCAATAAGGGATTCAACCTGTTGTGAATATTATTAATAATTTAATAGGTTAAGGAAAATCGAAGGCATTCCACCTAAATTTGTTTGTGTTCGAATTGCCATAAACAGCGTTAATTTCGATGTAATACTATAGTTGTTCAGTAAAAATATTTACATGATCGAAAAAATGAATCTTTGCGAACCTAGGCAAACCTAGAGCTTAGCGCGTATTTAAAAAGAGATCATAAACTTTGAAAAAATGCGGTTAAACTTGGATTTTTTTACAATTTTTACAGTTATAATTGTCCACGCCTGGTTATTCCAATAAAGTTCAAATAGCTTCAAATATAATCTTTCTTTAAAATTTACTGGTTAAAAACAATTTTCATATATTGCTTCCCTCTTACATACTTTTGTCGCCATGAAAGTATTGCAAACACATTCTGCCACATAAAATAACTAAATGTATAAGTATTTATTTAAATAAGGCAAAGAAATAACATATTTAAGTTTGTTAATAGCATCGCGATAGTTAATAAAGTATTCAGTGAGAACTCATCGTCTCAAAGAAGGTGGAATCGCCTTATTTAGTTCCTAGAACCAGTAACGTCAATATAACTGTTGCTGTACACTTTAACCCAATAAACATCTAGATTATGTACGAATATGACGAATAAGGTGACTATATTATCGACTGTCGACAGGATTTATTCCCTACACTCCCGACTGATTTTCTTTTACTGCAGATAAATTAACAACGCTGTTTTGATATTATTAAGACTATCCAAGTGGCCGTGACAACAGCTTTGAACAAAGTTCTCTTTATACAATGGATGAGATAACCAGATGCTAGAAAAACTGTGTACATAATATCTATGTAAAGTATTTTCAATACATCTTGTTTTATATATCGTCAAAAAATCTAACCTGTTTCATAATTTTAGGGACATACCTTGCATATATAAATTAAATTTCTAAATTTATCCATGCACTTCATATCGTTTAAGAAATTCTCTTAATTCCATTCTGAAAAAAATAATGTTTTATTAAATAAACAAACTTACTTTGAAGTAATTGGTTCCCCTGGTATGTGAAAAGGATTGCATATAATATCCGCATATATGGAATGTAGCTTACGAAACATCTAAATAATAAGAATAATGATAATTTATTAAATCATATACATAATTTAGCAAACGTACGGTGCGAATTTCGTTGTCTCTTAACTGAGTGTTGCTTGAATCAACCACTATGATAAATTTAATTCTTGTATTTGTTACATATCCATAACTGAAAACATAAGCTTATTTACTCCGTGGAGAGAGTTTTAGATAAACTATAATTACATTTTGTATGTTTCAAGTGAGTAGAGAATCCCCATAAATAACTCCCTCATATCCGATCCTTTCTGTCCACCTCCCAGCTTCTCTTCGACCACATCTAACGACGATAATACTTTATATTGTAATTGCAGTTCATCACCTGGATTCGTGCATGTAAAATACTTTGGTTCATTCTGTAAAATAGTGAAAAATCTAGTAATTAATTTTATCTAATCAAAAAGTTAGGTTATGTCAGACATATTGTTACTGTGGCATATAAACATTAACAAATGTGTCACAATAATTGTAATGCAAATTCAGTAATTTATAAGCTCTATTATACAATTTGTTTATAATGGCGGTGAGTATTTACAAACTTACGTCTTTTCCAATAATTGCAACGCAAATCGCCATATTTCTTTTGAACATTTGTAGGCGCCGAATCCTCCAGTTGCAGTTCCACCAATTCGTTCAATCAAATCGACGGAAAAGGCTTATGTACGATTTATAAACGCAACGAGGACATGCATTGAATTGATATGGGTCAGCTATGAAGGCGAATTCGTTCGTTACAAACTATTAAATTCGGGTAGTTACATTGACATTAACACGTTTGAGACCCACCCATGGATTGCGTTGGATGTGCATACGAAGGATCGATTGCATATTGATAAAAAATTTGTTTATTGGCCAGTGTCTACTAATGTTCAATTAGTCAATCCTCACAGTAGGTGTCCGATCGTTCCATTAAATCTTAGGAAATTGGTGTACATTACATTACCTTTGTACTCATTGAAGTACCGAACGATATTGGAGATTGCAAAGTATATTAAATCAACCGAAGACGTTCCAAAATTAGATCTGCCCAAACAATTGTTATCTGATCTAATAGCATTTATTAACAATAAAAAGTCAACAAATGTAATATTATTTCAATAGTTGTTTTTCGAGTAATGAGCATTACATTACATCACATTAAATCAATAAGTCTATTGCGTGGTGGTTCGAGAATTATCACTCAAGAGAATTTATTCAACGATAAGATAAATGATTCTAGTTTTTTTCCTATTTAAATAATTTTCGTGTCATTGTTTTAGAATAGGAATTAGTTTTAAATGTAAATTACGATAGATTTAAATGTTAAATGTACATTTATTATTTATTTTTTAAGCAATTCAAAGTATATTTAGTGTATACATCATGTTCAAATTGTATGTTTTTCTAGATATTTATGCTTGTGATTGTATTGGTGTCATAAATATGTTATCAATTTTTTCTGTTATCTACCTGTTTGAATGGATAATCAAGGTAATAATACAATATAGATATATTTTTATACAAAGAGAACCTACACAAATAGGAACTGCGTTTTTTTTATTTAAAATAATAATATAATAGAATAAATATATTTGTGATTATTATAGGTTTACTTTTGTATACAATCATTTTAAAACTGGCAAATAATTTAATATATACGTATATATATAAAAATCAACCCTGTACAAAATAACGTCCAGCTAATTTGTATACAAGATAAATTAAGATAAATTAAACGTCCTTTTGTATAGGGTTAAGTCCGCTTTACACTTAAAATTTAAGATTTTTGAAATCCGTTCGGATTGTTTACTTGCCAATTCCACGTATCTTTGCACATATCGTAAATATCTTTGTTCGCGGTCCAATTTAGCTCTTTCTTCGCGAGGGCCGCATCCGCGTAACTCGCAGCCACATCACCATCGCGCCGTCCAACAATTTCATATTTAATATTTCTTCCGGATACCTTCGAGAATGCTTTCACCATATCTAGTACGGAGTAACCTTTGCCTGTGCCTAAATTGTACGCCTTCCATCCAAAGAACGATGGATCTTTTAATTTACTCAACGCTTTTAAATGCCCATATGCTAGATCTGATATATGAATGTAATCGCGTACACCGGTGCCATCGTGCGTATCATAATCATCACCAAAAATTTGTAAGTGCTCTCTACGGCCTACGGCTACCTATAAATATTCATATATATATTTTTTTTTTCAGCTGATAAGGATTTTTCATATCGCACTTACCTGAGATATGTATGGCATTAAATTATTAGGAATGCCTGAAGGATTTTCACCAATAATGCCCGATTCATGTGCTCCTACTGGATTGAAATAACGCAGCAGAATCACCTTCCATTCCTACAACATATGCGCCAAGTTAGTACAACTTCACGACATTAGTATGATGATTATTTGTAGCAATAGTACGTACTGGATCCGACGTCGTAACATCTTTTAAAATTTCTTCAACAAAATATTTTGTTTTTCCATATGGATTCGTGCAACCTTGTCCTGTGGGATGCTCCTCCGTTATTGGCAGAAATTGTGGAATTCCATATACAGTTGCTGAAGAGGAAAAGACGATATTCTTGACGTTATGTTCATTCATCACCTGCGCAAAAACTTGATTGTTTCGCGAAATTAATGTAAAAAGAAAGAGATTACCTCAAATAATGTACTAGAGCCAGCAATGTTGTTTTGGTAATAAGTTAGAGGTATCTGAACTGATTCACCAACTGCTTTTAATGCGGCAAAATGTATAACAAAATCTAATTTGTGCTAAAAGTTATTTAATAGGTAAGTTAACAAGTTAAGTTTGTGAGGGCGAAACGTGCAATTCAATTCAATTCAAGTGCTAGTGCATTCAAATTTCGTGAGTAAAATGCGTAGCTTCGCCCGATTCCTTACTATCTACGTAACATAACGAAATGGATTGGCACTTACAGCTTTAAAAACTTTTTGCAGAGCTAGACGATCTTTAATATCCACATTATAGAAAACAACATTTTTCCCTGTAATTTTTTCGACTCGCTTAAGTGATTCGGGCTTTTGATTCTTTTCGGCATAGCAATTAACGAGATTGTCAATAGCGACTACGGTGTAGTTATTATTTAACAATTCTATTATTGTATGAGATCCCACATATCCTGCACCCCCTGTTACTAATACTACACCCTTTCCCGCCATTTCCTTTTCAGCAAACCACCACCTAGATGCAAAACATAAGTTATGATTAGCAATGGGGTCACAATTTTAAACTCACCTTACTTTGTGAGATAGCTCAGTGGAATGATAACATAGTAGATGGAAGCTAGTGTATAAATGCCATTTGTAAGTGAAATCATTCTTATCACCGTATTTTGTTATCATTCGATTTGAAATATTTAAACATGACGTTGAAACGTCAGTGTCAATGCTATGCTCACGTCAACAACTCTCGTTTTTTTTTGGGTAGCAACTCTCTGACATTTACCAGAAACAGGAAAAGATGTTTCGTCAAATATCATCTCGGTTAATTAATTTTTTCTCAATTTTATTCATTTACAACAAAAATATTCGTTATCAACTCATTTGAATACAATTTGTATATTTTAAATAAATATTGTTTGAAAATTTGTTGGTTGTTCTGTTTCGAACGAAAAGAACCGCATGTTTATAAAATTTAAATAAAACAACCTGTGCTTCTGTGCAAATAAAATTTTATCTCAAATCATTTACCTTTCTATGAGGACATGATGATAAACTATGCAAGCAATCAATAAGTAGCACGAAAAGCTAATAATTGTTTTATAGCGAAACATTTAAAATAGTTGTTAAACGTGTGTTTAATTATTTAAAACATCGCAAATTAAAGCATAAAATACCATTTTATACTCATTTAAAAAATATATTAAAAAGTATTGCATGATTTTTGATAATGTAAAATATCGTTTTGCATAAATACGCATGTTAATGAATGAATATTTTAAATCTATGTTTACAAAACTCATAAAATTAATACATAATCATAAATTTAAATATTTATCAGTAATTTAAACAATTAAAGCGCCACCTATCATCGAACAGTCGATATAGTATTTTAGTAATAAAATTGTTATTGCGTTGGTATTCGTGACATTTGCGACATTGACTTTGACATTTTTTTTGATAATACGCAATACGTTAAATGTGACATTACAATATTACACAATATTAAAACAAATTAATAATACAGCATTGTGTTGATGGTAATTAATGGAATCAACGAAAATATTAGCAAGTGTGATTTGAAAATCATGTAAAATTAATTCCTACATATGTTGAATTATTTTGATGGTGAGAAATAAAGATAATATGTAGGAAATGGCCCCGAAGAAGAGTAAATCCAAGAAGGATGAGCTTGAGGAGGACTCGGACGAGTATCGGAAGAAGAGGGATCGAAATAATTTGGTAAATTTAATTAGATTTAAAGCTGACGCAATAAATAAACGAATTGCATTTCAGGCAGTGAAAAAAAGTCGAGTTAAATCAAAACAAAAGACGCAAGAAACGCTTAATAGAGTAAATGAGCTGAAGAGTGAAAATACGATACTGGAGGAAAAGGTGAAAACGCTAACGAAGGAATTGGGATTTCTTAAAGAATTGTTTCTGGCACATGCTAGTAGTAGTGCAGATGTTGATAAGTTTAAAAACATTGATTTACAAAAACTGTTGGCAGATGATTCTACATCTAATGACCATAAGGGCAATTAGATGAAATGATTTTTTTTTATTATAATTATATATATATTTACATATATAGTTTATAAAATGTGATTGTAATTTTTTAAAAAAAATAAACTGTCTTACTTGAATTGGTTGGAACTGTATTCTAACTTACATTAAACGTCGAAGCACAGTAAATAGTCGCATTTTTAACATATTCATGAATATTATATGATATGGCATAACTATTTATATTATAATCAGTTCCTCAAAACAATAAACAAAATAAATGTCTTCGCATGCATGTTAAAAATAAACTAAATTATTGAAGCAACATTTGGTGGTGTCATAAAACTTTCACTTAATCTTTAAAAGCGCCTGTAATATCAACAAACAGCTACAAAAAATATTAATAATTTGTCATTAAATTCTCTATAAATAAAAAAGTCTTAAATCAATTGATTTTATGTTCTAAGACTTAGTCAAACTTTCCCTTTTATTTTTAAATATTACACAATGGATGAAGCAGCAAAAATGTATTTATTGGATTGGTTAGCAATTAAATAAATGGTAATTATTTAAGAACACACCATAAACTTTATTATATATTGTTAAAATCGACTAAAATATTTTGTTTTGTGGTTTTTGTGATTTATAATAAGAGAAGATGAATGCGGTTCTTTCAATAATTAGAGAAAATGTTAAATACTTTTACAATTAATGCTGTTTATATTGTATCGGCTTTAATTAGACATTCATTCATAGTTATCTTGATATTTTATGTACTGTCACAAATACTGAATTTTCAACAGTAATTGTAATTGCCGCCCAACTTCCACGAATGTAATTAAATGAATTGAATAACATCTAGAAGACAGAGAACCAATCAACTGCATGATTTGCAAATCCTATAATAGGTTATTTCGTCTAAATATAAATAGAAATTTGAATACTAATAATAATTGAATTGATAAAATTTATCGAAATGTTTATCAATAATAGTTTGTATTAAGTTTAGCCAAACAAAACAAATATAACATTAAGGTTTATTATCAAGCGATTTCACGACGAAAAAAAAAAGTGTAAATTAAGTTGATGCAGAATTTATTTCTTACAAATATTGTTTTGTCGGAAATTATTCTATAATAGACAGCATAGATTATAAAATGACGATCAAATGTCATTCACAGCGTTAAGATATTGTACTACCATTTCGAGAAGAGATGGAAAGTTAATCAGTTTGTAATATTAGAAAACTTTTTACATTTTTAGATGAGTTTAAAAATTTTTGTTGTTAGATTGTAAAATACTTATCAAAAACTAGTCATATCTTTGAGATATTACACTGTATTACGCCACCATATCGAGAAAAGATGCCAAGTTATACCGGTTTGCAATGTTGAAAAACTTTTTAGAATGGTTTTACACTGTAAGTTACGAGTGTAAGGAATTTTTTTCCTTCACATAGATTGTAAAATGTTTATCAAAAATTATTCTCACCACCTCTTGAAATGACGAACTTATAACAGTATGAAATGTTATAACATTCTTTTACTTTTTGACGTTTTAGCAGAGTTTTCCCACTTTAAATTTCGAGTTTAAAGAATTTTTTCGGCACCACATGAATTTTAAAATGTTGATCAAAAACTATTCTCAATTTTGAGATAGTTCACTACTATTTCAAGAAAAGATGGAAATCTAACGAGTTTTTAATGTTAGAAACTTTTTAACTTTTTAGAATGTTTTGTCCATTATAAATTACAAGGAATTTGGTTGGCATCTCTTGGTAAACCAATAAATATTAAACGGATTATTACATTTTTATCACAAGGACGGGAGATTATGAAATTCGTTCTCGAAATGGTAAAACCTATCAACGATGAATATAAATTTGCGGTGCAGGCAAGACATCAGCTCGGGCCTCTTAGACCTTCAATTATACTGCAAATGAAGCCGAGCACTTTTCGAAATATTTCGGCTTATTGAATTTCTTTGCCTGCGAAGGCGAGGGTTTTATTGACGGTGCGGCAAGCACTACTAACCGCAGGAGGCTTATTTCGCTTGTAAAATGGTATTATCCATCTAATAATCAAACGCATTGAAAAAATTTTTCTGGTGATCCCACAAATTTGGGTTTTTTCGCGTGCTCTTGTAATTTTATTGTTATTTTTGTTAAATGAATTCTTATTATTATTGAAAACAAATAATTTATTAAATTTGGCAAAAAAA
>JARJDW010021429.1:0-11615 GCA_030264715.1 Adinopsis sp. GC000173
GGAAATGTGATTTCTTCACTCATTTATTCGCGACACTCCGCGCAAGCGCGTCGTGTCGCAAATCCATTCGTGAAGAAATCACCTATTTCCTAACCTTGTTATCAAAATTACTATTTCTCACCTATACCTACTTTAATTAATTCCTTATTACATTACACATCAAATAACGCAAACGACACAGCTAATCAAAATGCATTAACGTATACTACATAACGTCATTCTGTTTATTGCAACGTGAATTTTGCCAAAAAGAACTATTGGTGCATAATTAACATCAATAAAATATTTTATATATTGTTCGAATATGCATCAATTGCGTTATGGCAACTGTATATATATTTAACCATTTAACATTTGCAAATAATAAAACTAAATGCGATGTCGTATAATCTTTATAGATATACATGAAGCATTCCAATAAATTGAAATAAATTGAAATGTTTATTCTTCCGTTGTAAATTGACAAATTATGTACTTGCAATTGGAAAAACGGAACAGCAATTTTAATAAATTATCGGTTGTATATTTAATAATTTAAATGTTTAACCGAAAGCCGTAACATGTTACAATTATTAGATTAATTAGAATATTTATGGTCGTGCACTGAATCAATACGAATCGAACTAATATTATATCAGAATGTTGTACATCAAACATGATCAATTAAAGTTGGCAAATTTATGATGCAATAAAGTTTGTTTTATTGTTTAAGTTGTAAATATTAATTTATGCCTTGGGTTAGTTTTTACTTCAAATTGCCGGCACATCCACCATTTTACATCATTGTAGTATATTAACTATTGTTGAATATTTTTATTTTGTTACTAAATTGAATATAATTAGTTTATTACAATTGAACAAATGTAATAATTTAATTATTAATGCATGGCTGCCTAAACCATTATCGATAAATTAAACATAACAAAAAACAATAATTTGTTTAATTGTTCAAAGCTTAATATCCATTTTTAAGCATTCAACATTAAATAATATTTAATTTTATTAAATTGATAGCGAATGAAAAAATATTGTAATAATTATTTAAGTGTGAATACTAATTTCTTTTTTTATTATAATTAAATGACTTACCAATTTTGCAAAAAAAGATCTCAACATCTTTTTATTTAGTTAACTTATATCTAATTTCATTAAATTTATCATAAACAAAAATAATTCATAACATTGCTAAAGTGTAAATACAAATTTCTGTTTATTTTTAATTAAATCGCAAATTAATTTAGTAAAAAAATCTGAACATTATTTTATTTAGCTAAGAAGTGACCGCAATATACCATCAATAAATTAAAGCAATAATTGGTTTAATTGTTGAAATATTTAAATGCATTTGAAAGTAGGTATATAACATCAAACAATATTTACCAAATTCACGAAAAAATTATTGTATCCTAATAGTAAATACTGACTTCTTTTTTATATAAATATATAAAGCTATAATTGGTTTAATTGTTAAAAGCATTCAATGAAATTTAAAGAATTCCATATTTGATGTTATTAAATTGTTTTCACATAGAAAAATATCACAATAGCACTTACTATATGTGAAGTGTGAATACAAATTTCCTGTTTTCTATTATAATTAAATCTTAAAACAATTTAGTAACAAAGTCTGAATCTTATTTTATTTTGCTAAAAAGGGATTTTATGGTTAAACAGAGTGACACAACAAACCATTGACAGTAAATACTTATTGAAGTATTTAACATCAAACAATATGTAATTTTACCAAGCTCACGATAAAAAAATTTCCCAATGGTATAAATACTACTTTCTTTTTTATATAATTAAATCATAGTTTGACAAAGTGACAAATCATTAGATTTTACAAAAAGCTATAATTGGTTTAATTATTAAAAGCTTGCAATGAAATTTAGAGATTTCCACACTTAATGTACAATAGTTAAATTGTTAGCACATAGAAAAATATTACAATAGCACTGACTATAATATGTGAAGTGTGAATACAAATTTCATGTTCTTTTATTATAATTAAATCATAAATCAATTCAGTAAAAAATTTCCTACATTATTTTTTTATATTTAGCAAAGGAGACATTTCATGGTTTTATGAAGTGACACCAAGCCATAATTTAGTCAAGCACATTTTTCAGTAGTAGAACTTTCTCGATTATAAATTATTGGCAACCAACATGCAATGCGATAATAAATAAAAAATTGCTTGAAAAATAATGCCGTATAGTGTATTTTACTTATTACATACCATTTTTTTACGTCTGTCATAATTAAATGAAAATATTTTCTTTTATATATATGGGCGTTTATACTAAAACAACTTCTAGCATGATTAATAAATGCCATTTGTTAAGTTATTCATCAAACAACAGAAAAAGTTTTCACCGTCATTAAGCATTTATTCGTCAAAAAAACACACACACACACAAACAGGTATATAGGTAAGTATAAGAAATCCATTAATGCATTGACAGTTCTGCTTAATGTACAATTTGAAATTCTTTTGAACTTGTTTTACAAGGACTGTGCTGCTGGAAATGTAGAAAAAAATCGACGAATTGTAAAAATCCCTTGATGGTAGCTGGTGGGTTATACCAGAAGCTAAGCTTCTTTATGACGTGCCGTGTCGATCATGTCACTTGATATTGCTTCATGCACGTTTCAGCATAATGCACTAAGCTTCATGACTGTTTTTATGACCCAAAGCTACGATGTTTTCTAATGCACCATACATAATACATATTGTCAAACCGTTATTTAAAATTTTCCGCTGTGCCAATACGTTTACATATTTAATGTCACATACGGCGGGCTTCGAAAACAATAAGCCATTAATAATATCATGCGAAAGTGTTTTTAAATGGTCTATCTATATAGTCTATCTATTGGATGCGCCATCATCTTCCTATTCATTTGATCAATACTTAAATTAAATAGTTTCTTAAAAAAAGTATGTTGACAAAAATAATACTAGGTATCACAGTCGACCAAATTTATAACTAGAAAAGTTTCACACGATGTATGCAAGTCAAAAAGTTTTATCTAAAAAGTGTCATGACTTATTGCATTCATATTTAATTGAAATATTTTTTTTAAATTTTGCATAAGTATAATTCCTTTTCTTATCTATGTATTTTAAGTTCATTATTACCTTACACATCTTTAATGATAATCAAAGTATATCTAAAGATAACTTGTTCTTATTTATACCTATTATAATCAATCCCGTATTACTTTATACAACTTTAATGATATTTAAACGATATTTAAAAAGTGTTATGACTTATTATATTCATATTTAATTGAAATATTATTCTTTTTCTTATCTATGTATTTCAATTAATTCCTTATTAAGGTATACATCTTTAATGACAATCAAACGATTTTAAAAGAGTTTCATGAATATGTTTACAGAATTTTTCATCAGTATAACTATTTTTCTTACCTATTTTAATTAATTCCTTATTAAATTACACATCTTTAGGGATAATCAAAGGAAATCTAAAGAGTTTCATTCATATTAAATTGAAATATGTTTTATGGATTTTGGATATATGTAAGTATAACATTTCTCTTACCTATACCTACTTTAATCAATTCCTTATTACTTTCTTCACCTTTATTTTTATTGATAATCAAACGTTATCTAAAAAATGTCATCACATTTTGCATTCATATTTAATTGAAATTTGTTTTGAGAATTTTGCGTAAGTATATTTAACTTTCTTTATTACCTATACCTATTTTAATCAATTCCCTATTACCTTGTACATTTTTAATGATAATCAAACGAATCTAGCTTATTAAATCTAATTAAAAGTAAGCTGGGTAAGAATAAAATGAAAAATTAGATTTGAAGCATTAATCTTTATCGACTAATTAAGTGTCGTATAGTTAATAAATAATGTGTGTGCGCTATAATGTTATTCGTTGCAATGATCTAATAATCAAATTCATTAATCTAAATTCTCAAAATGATATTAAATTAAAATTGCGTGATATATACCTAATATATTAAATGCCATCCATTCATATTTATCATGAATTAGTTTTTATTGCGACACAAACGTATATTAAAATGACATTTTCAATATTTTTAAATCTTTTTTTCTTCAAGGTAAATGTAATAAATGGCGCCGGAAAATTGTCATTGAGATATATGTGTAAACATTATTTCTCTATGAGTTACAATAGATACAGATGTAATAGTAGCAGCAGCAGCAGCAAACAAAATGATATATTTTTGGAAATTGCGCTGCTGAAGAATACTCCTCACCAAAATACATATTTAATGATACGATCATTTATAAATAGTGTATTAAATTTATGATGCATTAGATAAATCCATTAACTAAAATTAATTACACAAACAAAATGGTAATTCTGATATAGGTACATGTGCAAATAGGATATAGAATAACTAATTTTTAAAACTGAAGCGAAATGTTATATCGTTGCATTAATGCGAATTTCAATTTTGTATGAAACGCCCAATAAAGTAATAAAATATTTGAAATATGCAATCTTATTAAACAATAATATATTGTTGGCATAATGCACAACGATTATATAGATTATCATTTTTTTTTTTAAATAAATCGAATGCTAATTTAAATTTTGTACAAACATATTGATCGTAATTATTCATATCTCGGAATAAAAATGTATTATTAATAATAAGAATGCATTTGTTGTTTAAAATAATTTATATTTTTGATAAATTGCAATGCAATATTAGATTAATTAAAATAAATTTTAATTTTGCATGGATAGACTAGTAAATTAAAAGATATTCCAACATTTAATCTTATTTATCCACAGTTCGGAATAATAATGCATAATCATTAAAAATATACTTGTTGGGAGAGTGCAAATAGAATATAGGTTAAGTTATTTTTAAAATGTGATTTTATTAAGTACATTAAAGTCAGTTAAAATTTTGTATAGGCCATCTTATGAAATTTCAATGTACATCCTTGTTTGTTCATATTTTAAAACTATAATCTATTGTTATTAAGAATACGCTTGTTACGAAAGTGCAAATAAATAAGGAAGCAAGTAAATATAATAAGGTACTCACCAAAAAATAATTTTTGAGCCTATATGTAATCTAAGACATGAAATGCATATTTGAAAATGCTGATAATATAGAATCACTTATATTTAAAATAATCACAAATGCTGCATAATTAATAACTGGAAAACGATCTTTTTAACATATGTGTAAACTATCCCACAAATTTATATTTATATTTAAAAATGCTGATAATAACTCATTCTTTAAAAATAGTAAGATTATTGTTAATTCAAATGTTGTCTGTAGTATACTTAGAAAATTAAAAAATATTTGAATGTTGAAGAAAGCAACTTGTTGTATTTTGAGCAACCCAAACGTAATTAATAACTAGAAAATTGTTTTTGATACATATGTGTAAACTGTGCCATGGAATTGATGTTTGAAAATGATGATATTGGCTATTCATTCACGTCACGTAAAATAATAAAGACATGCTTGTGTCAATGATAATATATAAATCGAGTGATTTATATCCGGATCTAGCACATGACTGATGGTATATAAAAATATCCCATACTACTCTCCTCGCTTTTATACTCTATCTCTGTTGTATTCATCATCACATTTATTTCACTTGAATTTTACAAATAGCCGTTTTGCATGCACATAACACTTAAATGTAGTAGAAATAAATTAATAATGCAGAGCGCATTATATATTATCTCTCTGTTATTTTTATTATTTTTTTTGTAAACTAAATACTTCCCGGGCGCCAATGAAATTGCGCCACCTTTTTCAAATAATCTTTTTTATAAGTGCAAATGCGCGCTCGAACAAACTATGTACAAATTGATTGTAATTAGCAGCATCGTTGCTTGAGAGATTTTCACTAATTACACTTCTTTATTCAAAAGTAGCAAACTATTTATTTTTCCTCTCGCACCCCTTTTCAAAAATATTTTCCGAAAGCGTAAAATAAATAGTTTTATGCAAAAGTAGACACTTGAGAGATGCATTGTCATACAATTCAATTTCCGCTTTTCCTTTGCATTTACATACATATATACGTAACCACGTTACATACATCAAAACCTATTCTCGGACATACATATTTATTCCAATTTTGGTAAATGCCAAACCCAAGTATCTCGTAAACATCATATGCACCTATAACTCACATCGCGCATCATCATCATCGCAGAATGCATCCCCCCCCCGCCGCACAATTAATAAACTCAATTTATGCATGCATGTTGAAGTTCATAAACAAAAATATTACGTGTATGTACATCAACGTACATACTTGTACCACAAATACGTAATATGTATTGAAGCGCGCAGACGAGATCCATAATAGCAACCAACCAACCAACCAACGATGAATTTTAGCGTAAATACATTAAAATAACATTTAAATTAATCATCTCAAGCTTACAACGCTAATATAAATGTTTTGGTTTATAATTTGGCAATTGAAATCATTTTGTTTATTTCACGTGCATTCGGATTAAAATCATCGTATACGCGCCCAAAATTTTATAATAGTTTATTTTTTGCACGAAGAAGTTAAGCTCGTAAAATAACTATTATCCCAGTTTTTGTTTATAGTTTGAGGTCGCCCTCTACTACCTACTTTTTTATGCCAACTATTGAGTTAGAAGCGGCGGCGCTAAATTACGTTTCTCCTGCGAACAGCGCCGCACACTATACCATAGGAGATAATGGCTATAAGGAAATCTCGACCTTCTTCTACCTCATTTGATGCCTGTTATGTATTTTAATAATAGTTTATTTATCGTTTTATTTCTATTGCATGATAACACGTAACGCTGGAAATTTCATCATACATATCTTTCGGGGGGATAATAGGTGTTAATGAATGATGAATTTGGCGCGGCTTATCGTTGAATCTTTATGGCGCTTTATTGAATTTTCTACACTGGTAACAGAAATTCTAATGCAACCCCATTTGCTAATCAGTCTGTATGCAAATATTTTACAGTGCAATACAAACAAATAATTAAAACTGACTTATAATTGGGTTTGAATTTGTTATTGATAAATTCGTAAAATTTAGAATTAAGTTTTAAATTGTATACTACTAACAATTTTCAATTGAACTCCAAAAATTACTAAAATATCGTTATTTCCACGTCTATTATACATAGAAAAAGTTACACAATTGATATGAATAAAGTCGTAGAATAGAGAATATTGTGGGCTCGGAGTGTTGAAGGTTTCCGACTTTCTGAAATTCTATTTTGTAATTTTTGCTGCATTTTTACAACTAATTATATTTTTACTATTTCATCATCACTTTTTTGCTGTTTGTCTGTTTTTGTTTTTGCATTTTTGTGCTTTACACTACTTTTTGCAAAAAAGACCCAAAAAATTGTAACAGCGGGGAAAAAGTATCAAAAAAATGTTGAGAAAATTTGCAACAAAACGTAAAAATATAGCAAAAAGGGAAAATAATTATAAAAATACAAGAAAATTTTAAAGAAAGCGTAACAAAGTGGCAAAACGTACAAAAAAGCAATAAAAGAAAAACAGCAATAATAAAAAAGTTGAAAAGGTCAGAAACTTAACAGACCACTCTTGTATATCGATTTTATACTTAATCGATGAACCATCCTCAAGCAAAATTTCTGGAGCCGCGCCTGACTCTATTTGTTAATAAGTTTGTACAAACAAATAATTAAAACTGCCATTCTTCCCATTTCTATTAAATATACGTAGAAGAAGTTATTCCTATTTATAGTACATTTGATTTTGATAAATTTCGCAAAATTGAGAATTAAGTTTAAAATCAAATAACATCAGATAATAAACTGAGTTGGGAATACGTAAACAGACACATACACACAATAATACAATAACTTTAATATTGTAATAATAACATTAACTTGAAATTATAGATTTTCGAGAATAAATGCATTTTAATGTTCAGTGTGACGTTAGTATTGCAATAATATATAATATATTAACTATTATTTTATAACGTAGTAAAGTTACGACTTCAATCATCGTTTGTATTGCTGCTTACAGAAAAGTCGACATGTTTGAAATGTTTATATATCTATATATAAATAGTAGAACAATTTAAGTTCTTACATTAGTAAACTGCTAAGAGTTTACAATAAAAGTTTTTTATCAAAATAGTAATTTAAAGTTTAAGTTGAATAAATTGTATATTTTACTCTAACGCAACTATCTATAGATTATATATATATATACTATATACATTCTCCCTTCTTCTATCTTAGAAAAACTTTTTTCATTTATTTCAGTTATATCCGGGAAATGATAATTAATTTTCTTTATAGATAATATATATTTTAGAGAGATATCAGTGCGTTTTATTAAAATAATAATGTTACGGCGGCATCCTTTCATCATCATCAATAAATATTATAATTTTAAATCCGTCGCACCCCTTTAATAAATTATAGCGCCGAAATTACTTTTCTATATATAATTCATCAAAAAACGGCGAAAATGATTATTATTATATAACCAGATTCATTAATCTAAATTTTCCATCCGAATTAAGAAGAAAAAATCTTCATTAAGCGACACTGAAATTCATCCACTAATTACAACCGCATTCATATTTGCACCTTAACTGGATGGGGAAACGTGCGCAATTTTAAATAAGAAGCGCTGCCGCAATGCTTAAAATAAATATGGTTAAACAAAGTTAATATCAACGGTAAAGAATATAAAGCAGTTGTAATATAATTACCTACGTTCATTCAATAAATGTCGAAAATTATCTTGAAAGTGCTTTGTGTTTTAGGATAAAATCAAATTAAGATTATCAATAGCAAATGTGTGCTGTTGCTGTTGCGTTTTGTCGTTGTAGTATATAGTATAGATATACAACACTTTGCAATTAGATTTTGATAACGTAGGTTAATAAAATTTTATTTTGAAATAAAATTTTTCGAGGTAAAATTAATTACAAAGTTTGTTATATTTTAGGATGGCGTAATATGGAAACCACTAAATGCGGCGCGGCGGGGTTATTCGAGTGTAAGTAATGCATTCAACAAGACTGTACCAAGACAATTATTACTTTATATATATACCTATATATGTATATAAGATTGATAATTACGTATTGTATTTGTGTATTCATAAGTATTAGTGCAGCAGCATTTCATGATCGATGAGCGGAGGCTGGGCTGGCTAATGAGTCCTAAATTTTGTCGATATACATAGATATTTTACGACAAAAAATATTTTTAATTAAGATTAGTCCTTTATATGCTAATATATCATCATCAAACTAACATTTCGCTAAGTTAACTTCCATGATGGCTAATAAAAACTTAAAATTTATCAAAGTTGTTGTTAGAGTCTTGTTAATTTATAATTAAAGCTTCATTTTGGCGTTGGCAAAAACTACATTATAGTTGCATTATGTGTGTATTAAGTTTGGCCGAGTTGTAAAATGCTTTGACCCGATTTTTTTCCTCCGACCAGAAACCATAAAGAAGAGTAATGAAATTTTTGTTTGGAATTCTTTGGCATTTTCTCTTCGAATGAATGAAAAATGTCAGGTTTGATTTATTACAATCTTTTTTTTTATTCATTTCCCTCCCTTTTTTTTAATTTTTATTGTTAGAATGCAAAAAATAATTAAAATGATTCCGTTATAAATTTATAAGGGCAAAAAAGCTTTTACATTGTATGACGTCAAGTCAACAGATGCAATATTAGAATTCTTGTCTCAGAGCTAGTATATTGCTGAATAATCTAATAACTTGTGCAGACGGGACGAGCATTTTAAACCGATTACGAAGCAGAGAGTTATTACTCTGAATTACGAATGATAACATTCTATCTCATACTTTATGTGTGATTACACTTCATCAATATGCGATAATTAAAAGGAAAATTGGAAAAATCTATGAACCGCGTTCATCATCGGCAGCAGGCACAACCCCAAAATTAGCAACAATTGTTCTATGTAATGGCTCTCTGCATATCTAATATTATGTAAATAAATAATATGCCATAGTTTGTAAAATGTTATAATGCGTTTGTTAAACTTTCATTTAGTTTGTAATCGCTTTTGATATTATTATTATCACTTGCAATAAATGTTTTGGGCTTTAAGTGTTTGGGTATTTTGAACAAGTCGTTAGTAAGATGGGTAATGCAAAATTGTAGGACCCAACAGGGACACATAGATGTAGAGCTGGTAATACTACTAAGCCTATACTGTCCTCGTAAAAAAGCTTACTGCAAATTACGTGCTTTCGCTCTGTTGTTCCGCCACACGCAACTTATACACACAATCTACAACAACAGCGCGTTACATACAAAAGGCTTTGATTTTAAAATAATATTTATACAGCTTAAAATAGAATTGAAGCAATTAAGTATTATCGATGTGTAGGTATATAATAAACTTGACTAATATTAACTAATGCATAAAGTAAATTTAAGTTGAAACTTCCAGCGGAGGTCTATTAAATGTTATTGCTATGAGTTTGAACTATGGACCGTTTGCCTGCATAATAGACCATTGTGGTAAACCGATTACTTACTAGTTGCAGATATTTGCTAAAGATCGTCATGCTAGCTAGCAATGTAAGGTTAAAGAGGTTGTACCTACTACTTACTATATACTCGAGTATAATTTCTTCGCACCCAATAACCGCCAAATAAAAAATTGATCCAATTGTAAAAAAATTGTTAATTTTATATATTACATATTTTAAAATGTATTATAAACAAATTTCTAAAATTGTCGTTATTTCTATTTCTGTCATACATAGAAGAAGTTGCACATTTGATATTGATAAATTCGTAAAGTTGCGAATTATGTCTTATATCGTACACTATCTATTTGTACTAACAACTTTTAATACAACCTAATTAGTTTATAAATTTATGCATGTTAAAATTGTGGTAAACCGATTAGTTACTAGTTGCAGATATTTGTTAAAGATCGTCATGCTAGCTAGCAATGTAAGGTTAAAGAGGTTGTACTTACTACTTACTACTCGAGTAATTTCTTCGCACCCAATAACCGCCAAATATAAAAAATTGATCTGACTGTAAAAAAACTTTTAAATTTTCTACGCGAGAAAACACTCGCAATAAAATTTATCGTGTTAAAGCTTAATAAAATTAAGTGTATAACTCTTAAACTCGGTAAACGTGTTTAATTCGGCCAACGAAACAAAATTCCGTATAAGTATCATCGCACAACAACAAAAACAAAACAAAATTTTATTAGCTTAGTCATGAAAAACTCATATTAAATGTAGATATATAACAGAAGTACAATTAATAATTTTTTTCTCGCTATTACCAACCACCAAGAAACAAAAAAGAAGTAGCGCACTTAGTTAATTTTTCAACATTATTTTTTTCGTCCCAGATAATGAATCTTCATTTAGAAAAGCAGCTCATTTCACAACGAAAACTTGTCAAACATGTTAAACCATAGCAAATTAATGACTTCAATTATTATTTTCATAATCAATGATTAATGGTGATAAGAAAATTGCTAAATAGCGCGCCCGAATATAATTTGATATCACATATAAATAATACCCGTTGGTTCTGTTGCATCGATTACATTATAAAT